>KV745510.1:0-14332 GCA_001692735.1 Lepidopterella palustris CBS 459.81
GGGGGGGTTTCGGATGGCCGAGTGGTGTGGTGCTTGGATCCTTTGCGTCCAGAAGAAATAATATCTGCACGATACCCTGGCCCAAGTTTTGAAACGAGTGCTAAATATTTCATCTACGTTAAAATATAACCGATTTAAACATAACATGTATTTGCCTGTTGTATATTTAAATAATTGAAACTAGTGTTAACCATTCATCTACGTTAAAATATAACCGACTTAAACATAACATATAGCTACTCTATTGTATAATTAAATATTGAAACTAGAGCAAATACAGGCTCTATAGGGAGCGCCAAGCCTGTTAAAGCTATTCCCAAGGCCGAGGGAAATGCTATGTGCACAGTGCCTAATTGGCTCCGCGGTAACCTCAAGCACAGAAACCAATACGACATCTACGACAAACTTTCAAGCCTCAAGTAAAAGTCTACGTTTAAACATATCACGTGCTCTGAGCCAGAGATTTTCCCTAAACATTTTCCAACACATTTTCAACGCCCATACGAGTATACGGTAGTGTGCAAACTACGCTAACACTCTAAAACCGGCCTTTGGCTCAATATCCAGAACCTCCCAAGGCCCATTCAATACTCCAAAAGGGGGTATATAGAAAAGCCTCCCAAATGCCGCTCCATCCCAACCAAAAAGATACCCAAAAAGCCGCCCCAAGAATCTAGTATGCCTTGCAAGTCGTGGTGACCCCAACATTCTTCTCCGGCGCACTATGCTCGCTGTTGTCGCTTATAGATATCGCACTCAGCTCAAGATCCATCTGCTTCAGGTTCACCGTGTGCACTTCGAATGTGGTGGTCGCAACGATGCGCTCCTCACTGTCCGATCGACCCAGTCCAGCACCATCGGTATTCCCCTCCTCGCGACGACCACGACCGGTCCCGTTGCTGTTTCCATTGAGGTGCGAGAAGTTGTGGTGGCTCCTCGACGCACCACCATACGCATTAGGGCCATTGGAACTGGGCTGCCACGCCGAGAACCCGAAAAGGCGGCGCAAAATCGGCCACGTCATCGGCAGATTCGCACAGAGAATTGCCGTGAAACTTTCACGCAAATACCAAATCGTCCAGTTCGGTGCAAACGGGTGGCGGAAGCTAAAGTATTTATTTACAATGGCCGACACTATAACGAATGTACCAAGCGAGAATACGGCGCCGAGGGCGATCTTGTTGCGGAGGGGGAGCTTAACTTGTCTGAGGAGCGGCATGGGGATTATCATGAGGAGGATGTCGGAGGAGATGTTGAAGACCATGTTGGTTATCAGGTGGTGAATTGCGGCAGAGCATTGGACTGTTGGGAGTGTGTTAGTAATTATTGGGCATAGATGGTACGGGGGTGTGCAGGGACGTACCGTTGTCTGTGGGGACGGCCCAGTATTGATTCATAGGCCGACACCAGACGCCAAAATACAAAATCTCCATTACGACGAATGCGACGGCGACGTAGACGGCTAGGATCTTGACGAACGCTTGCTGAGGAAGTAGCGTGCTAGTCAAGTTTGTTAGCATGACAAAGAGCGGTGGGGAAATAAGGCTGCCTACGTTAGGCGGAAGTACATGAGCAACATGCAGGCCTTGAGGATCCAAATGGTTAGGATTTGCATCTGTTCAACTACCAGGACTAGTTTCGAGCCGTAGATGCGTTCCTTGATATCCTCCGGGCTGAAAGTGGCGGGATCGACACCGGGGGGGATCAGGTTGCTGTTGGTATGCAACACAATGTGCATAAAGGCAAGCAAGATGGTGTCAGTAACCTGTCAACTGTTAACAGAGTCCCAGAATTGCAGAGTGTATTAGATGCGGAGAAGATGAGACGTGCAGGCAGACCCCTTGCAATCGTAGGTGCTGACCATAGCTAGGTGTTCACTGAAGCATGACAGAGTGTCTTACCATTGCAAGAAGAACGAGCCCGTCTTCGAGCTCAAGTTTGAGCCATCCGCCGCGGACTAAGCGGCGAGACGCGAGGCGGCCAATGATCACCACCCAACAAATAGCGTACCAGATGTAGGACTCGGGGTCCAGCATAGTGGAGTGCATGGTGGATGAGTGTGGCGGAGTGAACTGAGGGAGGGATTGGAGAGAATGCTAAGATCCGAGCAAAAGAGGTCAAGATCTGAGAGAAAGCAGAGGCTGATGCCAGAGAACTGCAGCGGTCTTCCAAGAGGAAGTGTGAGTTGATATAAATGAGCTCACGATCCGTGAGGACGTGTGGCTGTGATGCAGGAAGCTTCCAGGAAGGACAGTATGTTGATGGGAGTTCAACAACTGAGGAGGAATCGTTGGCCCGGAAAGATGAGAGAAGATTGGCTTCGAAAGATCTTCGAATAAAGAGGAGGTTGACGAATGAGCTCAAGATCCAAGGATCTCTCGAAGGCCCAGAAAGACCTTCCAATGAAGACGAGGTTGAAGAGGGAGAGCTCACGATCCCAAAGACGAGTCGTGGCCGTAGAAGAATCCTCAGATGAAGACTGAGAGGATGAGAGAGGAGAGGAGGCGATCGAATTCCTCAAAGTAGAAATGAAGTTGTGTGCCAAAATGCGTAAAGCAGGTCAAACACTTGGCACTCCGGCATCCATTCACCCTCACTCCAAGCGAGCTGTGCCTTGTGAGGTCGTTCATATACATATAAGTTTCATCTGCCATGCCGTTTGCGAGACGTCTGCATTATGGAGTCCGTCGCTTGCCACGCGGCGTCGAATGGGCATGGAGCGGGCGACTGGTAGATATCATTGTTATCAAAAGGACAGACCTTTGACTCGTGCTGGCTCGAGAAGGTCCTGAACGGAGTGCTCAAAGTATCCATGCATGTCATCGGACGAGGACAAAAGGCATCGCCCACCCGCCAGGGTGGGATATTCCCTGCGAGCATCAGTTACGAAGTCCATGTCCACACGTGGGGTTCAGGCACAGATGCTAGGATACTTTGCGTGAGAGAGGAGGGGGGTGGGGAGAGAACTTCCTAAACTCGACCAAAGAGCGATGCATGAGCGCCGCAAGTTGCGCCATAAGGTTGCGCTACAAGTACCGCACGTGCGCAAGCCATTGCGAGGCTTACCGCAATGTGTCAAGCGTGGGGATGAAGAATGGCACCAGAATATTCTCGGAGGCGTTGATGGTGTCGCCACATCCTGATGGTTGCTCGAAAAATTCTGATGATGATAGCCGCGGTCAACAACGGCACAATCAGGGGCAATTCAGAACCCTCAACCTTCTCTCCCGAGATCTCCCTAGAGCCCAAACGATAGTGCGCGAGAACGGGAGGCTCGGGTCGGCAAGAGGCCCTGCATCAGGAAGGTTGTCATGTGTGCCGTTTCCGTTACCTTGCGTACTTTCTATGCCTTCCCTTCCAGCACCAGTAGGGTGGGATTGACAGATTGACAGGTTACAAGCCGTGCAGTCGGAATGACATTAATTGAACCTCGTGAAAATGGTTGGATAGTGTTACTGCTCCTTGTAACATCTCCTGTATCATCGTCACGAACCTCTCCTCCTTGAGCTATACTTACACCTCTTGAGACACTGGGTCGGAAAACAATCTGACTGTGGTCAAATATTAGGTAGCTGCTCCCTTAGATACAGCAATTCTGGCTCTTGCCACCCTGCACCTTATCGCAGACTTGTAGTTCATCGTACGCCCAGGATTACCATTTCTGTACAGCAGAGCCCACAGCAGCGCAGCTGTCCATGTGGCCTTCGCTTCTGCGATACCTATTGGAAGATAATGACCCCTTTATTGACCGTATGTCCTATGAGAACTTTCGAATTTAAAATTGTGACTTACACTAAACGCAGCAGGGCTTGCCGAGTATCTGCAGCCTGCAGCAGCCTGGCCTCGAAAATGGGGTTGGAATGAGGCATTTTCAAATACAAAGTAGACATGCGTCGAGAAATCTGGCAAAGCGAAGTTGAAAAACATACTTTCAGCTTTTAATTCTCTGGTTACTGCATTATTTGTTGAGCGCGTTTTTCTGTGGAAATGCTCCAGAATCACGTGACGTACCATTTTCTTTGCGGTTGATCTGCCTCCAATGTGTGCCTCGAAGTTTCATCACCGCCGTGTCTTTTAATTGGAAACTTTCAATCGCTGTGCATTCAAAGAGGCTTCCCAGGCCTCCAATGTGGCGTCTTTCTTGCCCGCCACAATCACCCCAGCTGCAGACCCCGCGGATCAAACTCTGAAAAGCTGCAAGGGCCTGCTCCACCACGAGCACCAATGCAACAAATCTCTCAGCCACAACCAGGAACACCGATCATGGGAATGCATCCAACACTCATGCATTCTTGCGCCTCGGCTTCGATAAGCACGATACTGGTCTACGTACCTCATCGAGACGTCGGCTGGCTGTTTACCCGATTTCCGGACGCGATTGGGAAACCCGGAAAGGCTCTCCGTCACGTCAACCCTTGAAACCTTTCCCACAATCGTTGTTCTGGTACTTGGGATAGTAGCATGCAAGATTGGCTTGCTTAGGAGGTAAGGGTTGCCTGAGCCCTGACCGCAATTCTCGCTTTGCCTTGTCTCCGATCCTAACGAGCCCATACATATCTTTTCTTGAAAAGGCTTCTGTGGAGACACTATCGCAAGACTACGGCCTGCTCTTCCCCAGACGCAGGGACTGACAAACTGACCACAGCACCAGTTCATAGCTCTCAACCCCGGGTCCCACAAGCAGGGACGAGTGACACCTTTCTCCAACGGAAAACTTCCGTCCAGGTACCGGCATGAACGCATCTATCAATAACAAGTGTTGGATTTATTCCCAATGTATTGAGCATTTGATCCCAGCTCTCGCTCAGGCATTGTTCAAGGACTGCACAGAGCAAGACCAAACACCTCTGCTTCTAATGCTCGCGGGAGGAACTCACAACAGCTGAAACCTTCCGAACACCTTCGACGACAGCGAGCGAGAAAGAAACGGCTCCCCTTCCAAAGGCCTAATCCAAATATTGTCAAGAGGGTTCAACACTGGCTAGATGTCTGGCGGAAGCATCATTGACTACACAGAGGATGGCTTCCGCCCAAGCCTCAATTCAAATTGGTGTGCAGCCACTGACCTAAGTCCCAGTTCGGGCCCTTACGGAGTAACTGTATATAATGCACACACCGGTTCAATCTGTCCCGGGTGCATAATAGTAGGTCTCAGCTCTCGACCAGGTTTGGACAACAGCCAGCAAGGACCGCTGTGCCCTTTCTCCAATACCTCTGCGCAAATACGGACGGGAGGGGCCGACGCCGGTTAACTCTGCTCCTCAAGCACAAGAGTAGTCGGTATCAGTTCACGCTCGGACCTCGTCCAAGCATAGATGACATGCTGCCCCTTAAACACTTGTTCCGTCTCCCATGCATGTGCATAGGAGAGCAGCAGCCACGCATTTGCCACTGGCAATTGCCCCCACACAGAGCAAGAGTTCAGAGAGCGATGCTAACACTGACCTCGACAGCATTCTAGGTCTCCTCAAGCCGTCTCCCTCCCAATACCCGCCTTATATCTCTTTAAACACCTCTCCCTCGCCCACCGATGCTCAACCACCATCCTCGGGTACCCTCTCCCCTCCACCCTCGCTACAATCTCCTCATCACCTCTCCCAAACGGATCATGCACCACCTTCCCCACCACATCCCTTAGCTCCGGAACCCACTTCCTAATATACTCGCCCTCGGGGTCGAACTTCTCGCTCTGAAGCAGCGGATTGAAGATGCGGAAATAGGGCTGTGGGTCTACACCCGTCGAGGAGCTGAAGCCCCAACCCCCATTATTGGACGCGAAGTCGCCATCGATGAGGTGCAACATAAAATACTGCTCGCCGAGCCGCCAGTCGAGGAGGAGGTGTTTGGAGAGAAAGCTGGCGACGAGCATGCGGCAGCGGTTGTGCATGTAGCCGGTGTGGAGGAGTTGGCGCATCGCGGCGTCGACTGGGGTGGTGGGTTAGTGGGAGAAATTGGGGACAGAGCGGGGTGTGGTGAATTTGATGAAATAGGCAAAGAGGTAGGTATGACGTAGTGGAAGCAATGGATACTCACCAAACGGATACCCCGTGCGGCCCTCGCACCAAGCCTTGAAATGCTCGTCGTTGTATTCCCATTCGATATTCGTGTACTCGTATTTAAACGGCTTGTTCATACTGCACATCACGTTAGCCTTTTCCTCTCACCATCCACTCAAGCAACAAGAAATACAAAAAACCCAGAAGTCCTCACCAGACATACGGCCAATTCACGAGCACATGCTTGTAAAAATCCCTCCAAGCCACTTCCCCGATCCACCCCTTCAACCCCTCCCCGCCTCCGTCCAACTTGCTGGTACTATTCGCCTCCCTCGCCATCCGCACACTCGTACGCGCTGCCAGCGTGCCGGCGCTGTGATGGACACTCAGACACGCGGTACCATTCTCCGCGGGAAAATTCCGACGATCCTTATACGCTTTGACTTTTTCCGACAAGAACCGTTGCAGTCGCTCCAGAGCCGCGTGTTCGCCTGCTGGCCAGAGATGTTCGGACCTTTTTTTCATCTCCGGGGATAGGGTCTTATTCTCAGGTACAGCCGGTATGTCTGCGTCGAACAAACTCGCGAGTTCCCTGCGAGTGGAGGGGGGGTTTTGAGGAGGCGGGGGGGAAGCGGCTAGGAGGTCGGGGTGAGAATGTAGATGCGCGACCCAGGCGCGGAACCAGGGCGTGTATACGCTGTATTGTTTCCCTTGGCGCGTGGATAGCGTGGTTGGTGGGACTATGCAATCGTCGTGGACAGCGTCAAATGCGATGCCATGGTCCAGGCACAGCCGAACGAGCTTGTCTTCGCGGCGGAGCTCGTCGGGCTCGTATTCGAGATTGGTGAAGATGTGGTGGGCGGACACTTGAGTGGCAAACTCGACGAGCCGAGCTGGGACGTTTTTACGGATCTCGACTGTCGAGATGTGGAGGGGGATGTCTAGGGCTGCGAGGCCCTGGCGGAGGATAGCGAGCGACCGAAACTCAAAATCCACACGCGCCGGACTGGTAAGATGTGCTTCGTAGTCCTGCGGACTTATCAGGAATACGCATATCAGCGGTATGTTTCCTTCCCGCGCTTTCTGCGCCGCGAGATGTAGACTCCTGTTGTCGTGGAGTCGGAGATCGCGCTTGAACCAGTGGATTACGGCGGCTCCGAGGTTAATGGCTTGACGCTGGGGGAGGGTGGAGAACAGGGTTTGTTCTAGTTCCGCCATGGGTCGGGGGAGCTGGTTGGAGTTGTAGAGGGCGCAGCGGGCGTTGGACATTTCGGGGGGGTAGAATGTGCGGTTTATGATGTTTGAGTTCACTGAGGAGTGGGAAAGGGTAGAGTTGGAGCTGGAGGAGCTGTTTCTGGGGGGGAAGGTGTTGGTGGAGAGGGTTGAGGGGGTTGAGACGGGAGCGGGTTGGAATTTCGTGGAGCGTTTCTTTGATTTGCTGCCTGGTGGGGAGGAGTAGGCTGATGAGACTCGGAGCTTGCGCTTTGGTGGCATGGTTGAGGTGGGTGCGACGTAGGAGAGGATGGATTGGGATTGGAGATGTAAGGGTGCAGGTTGTTTAGGAGGAGAGATGAGGGTGCCGGGTATGGGACGAAGAAGTGATGATAGATGGGATTGTTTGAGTACCAAAGAAGAAATGTTGTTGCGTATTAACACGTTAATTGCATGAATTAGGTTGTGTAGAGAGTAGAGATGAAAAGAGGAGGGAGAAGTTAGAGGAAGAAGAAGCTCGGGTTAGTAAAAAGATAGCTGAACGCGATCTGTGGAGGAGCAATATCCCTGCACGATCTGTGACAATGCGGTTTCCGGATCGCCAAGTCGATACGCGAGCCATGTTTGCGCCACATCATGGGAATGAAACAAATCAAAGAGTAGATACGAAAAGAATACCGTGTGAAAGGCAGGTTGGACAGTTGAGGTATTATGATTGTATTTAGGACTGTTAGAAGTAGATCGTTGGCTGTTGACTTTGTTTATCGAACCTTCATCCGAATGGAGCTGAGGGCACAGCATTTCTCCTCGGCATCGCGGCATTTTCGAAATTCAGTCCCAGCCCTTTCTACACGAATCACGAACCCTTCGCGTCGCTCACAAATTCTCCGAACTATAAAACCTCCGTCATCTAAGCTTGTGTAAATGTAGAGCCAGCATGTATTGATTTCAAGTTGCTGATTGTGATTCGGAATGAGATGATGAAGTTAGATTGTGGACTGGTGGGCAGGATAGGGCCTAGAATAGGTCCAAGGCGACTCAACCGCACGTGCATAAGATATGTGACTTTCAACTACATTGGTGCTCTATTGTGCCCTGATCTCACGAAAAGGTTCCCGAGAGCGGATAATGTCTGGGTGCGCGATTCCATGTAGAACTGGTCGAATGAATCTGGTTTCTGTTCGAAGCTTCCACGTGAATTCGAATTCGCAAGAAGCCCAAGGGTGGAAGAACGGACTGAAGCGTGTGAACAATGGGCTGAAGTAGAGGTTCAGTTATGTGAATCTACAGCAGCATTAATAGAGAGGGAAAGGGCAGAGATCGTTGTTGGAGGCGTTCACCATCGTGAGATACCTACCAAGCATGTCCAGACTCTACTAAATGGATCATATCTGGAATCGCTACCCTATGCTTCATTGGACGGAAGTTGAACCTGCCCATCCGCGTCATACTTACTCCACCACAAGGAATCACGGGCCGAAGTTAAGACCGCACAAGGATAGAGCGCAGCCGTTGCTTCGACTTCGACCTGTTCAACTAATCTTGGAGGTTCAATAGAGCAAAGCTGTACGTAGGATTGTGTTGTGTGCTGGTAGGTCTTCCACTGAGTCCATCCGATCCACAAACTCTGCGCAATATCCCAACTGACAGGGACGGAAATATCAAGGGCGGATTCGCGAGGCACTCCGCCAACTAATACGGCTCTGAATGGTTGGAAATGCTCATGGCCAACGCATTCGCAAAGTTCAGGATGCAGTGCAGACCGTTCCAAATGTTGGACGCATCGGCTCCACTCGGCCAAATCTTGACTGGCTATGCGATGGATCGGTGACGGGTTCAAAGTCGCGCAGCAGAATGCGACAAGACGATTGCTCTTGTGTATAGGCGAGTAAAATTGAAGTAGCCAGCGCAGCACGAGGTCGTGGTTGACGTGATATGCTTGACTGCCAGACGAGCCTCTCCAGGCAGCAAAGTCTCCAAAAGACTTCCGGCACACAATAGTCAACATCTCAAGGAACACGCAGCCGAGAGAAAATACGTCGGCCTTGCGCCCTCTTGGCTGTTCAGCAGCAACTTCAGGCGCACAGTACATGGGAGTCCGTGGGAATGGATCGCCAACTGTTTTACTTGTTACTAAATTATCAGGGAACTTCTCTGAGATTCCGAAGTCGGAGTAGTAGACTTTATCGCCCTTGATGAGGATGTTGGCTGGTTTGATATCCTTGTGCCTAATACGTTTGGAATGAATGAAGGCTAGTCCACTAGCTAGGCAATTGAACCACCTCTTCAATGCCTGGTATTCCTGGTCTGAGAGCTTTCGAGGAACCCGACTGTCGATCATTTCCATGAACTCTTTCAGATTGCAATCTGCAACCGGCTCCATGATGATTCCAATTGCACCTTTTTGCCATTCATTCTGTGGCAATTCTTCATATGTGAAGATGATGTTGGCGATGTGCGTATGATGAAGACTGCGCATGATATGTATTTCCTCCACGATGCGATCTACACTCTGTCGCATTGAGAGCCGAAGGACCTTTCGAGCATAAGAACGACCGTTAAGAAGGGTAGCAAGGTTCACAGGAGCAGACACTAGCTTCACTTCATCAACAATCGCATATCCCCCTCGTCCAAGTTCTTGTTCATGCCGAAATGGGACATTACCGCGTGGAAATGTCTCATGCGGGATCGTTTCGGCTCGCTCTGAGGCTCCAGTAAGGACCATTTGGTTCGAGAAGGTGTAGGGCGCTGGCTATCCAAGTGTACCCATTCTCCATCCTTGTCTTGTAGTTGACCCATAACCGTTTGCCAATGACTACTAGTGTGCACAGTTCCATCTTCCACGGTAGTCATCTGTGGAATGTCGTTAGGTATCCGTGTTATCGCAATTGCAAGGGGCTCAGCTCGGTTCGAAAGCTGTAGAAAGGTAGGTAACGAGTATTTGGAGGGATTTGAGCTGTATCAGTTGCTCGCCGGTCAATTTAGGGTGCGTATCGGTATGGATAGGATCCAATGACTGCGCCCTGCGCGCTGTTATTCCTGTCCCTTGACAAATTGGCGTGGGAGAGCCCGTGTCAAATATATTTGATGCGGTACCTCACTACGAGCCGATGGACAGCTCTTTGAATTCCAGAAAGTATTAAGGGCCTTAAGCATAGTTTCGCAATCGGCTTTAGCATATTCTGTATCTCTTGAAGGGCGGGGGAGGTGCACAAGGCTGGAGACAGCCATTCGACAGCTGAGCCTGAAGCCACCAACTCTTTTCGAATTAGCCCTCTCGATTCTAGCAGTCATGATCAGACCAAGCGCTTCGATAGCTGTAAGCAGACAGCCAGCTGTAAATGCAGTGATGAGGGCCCTAGGGCTTGATCATAAAGATGAATAGAGCAGTGAATTCACATTGTCTATTTGTTGGTTGTTGGAGCCATCGAAAGTACCCTGAGCGATAGATATTAAAGCTAAAGGTTATCTCCGAGCACGTGATGATGACCACCAACTTTCTTTGTGCCTCCTTGCCTTACCAGAGGCCTTACCAGAGGCCTTGCCTTACCAGAAACGCAAAATCTAACCATTGTCTTTCCATCACAGGCTAGATCTATCTCGTATCTATCAATGCGTCGGCCCCGTGTAAGGAAGCATACCTTGGTACATAAGGTACAGAGTCCTTAGACATTTAGAAGCCTCTACAACGAGAAATGGCGCGAAAGGGTAATTCCATTTCGCCGCTATACCATTCGCGTCTAGAATCAATGCTCATTGTCGGTCATTCGGTCGGCGGCAACAAACAGCGTTGAAGACATACCAGGACAGTTTCGCGAGAACATATCCTCCTCCGCGCACGAGCGCATACAAAGGGTGTGTTCCATGCAACCCATTTACGAAAGCTCCAGAGTGCTACAATTGACTATATTCCACGTTCATCTCACTCGGTTGTACAGGGAACTCTTTCATCATTACCGCATTCAGCTCTTTTGTATTTATCTTTTAAACCCCTTGCTCAAGGTAGCAGTCCAAAGCCAAACAAGCTTCCTCACTATCATTGGCTCATTCAGCGCCACCATCTGCGCGCCATCCCACCCATACTGAACCCAAACAAATCTACCTTCTCCCTGCTAATACTTGATAGAAACGCTGTTAAGAAAGCATAACATGATCCGTCTACTTGGCCATGGTGGTCGCAACCTCGCCGCCCGATTTGCCGACGCCAGCATTGTTGAAGAGGATGGGGCGGGTAAGGGCGAGAGCGTTGATGAGAGCGGGATCCCAGTGGTCCATTGTGCCGCGGAATTGTTGGATGAAGAGGAGGGGAGGGTTGAGGGAGAGCGCGACGAAGTGGCGGTAGAGGGATCAAAGCCAAGGGTTTCAGATTTTCCACATTTCATGCGGCTGATATCGCACTGGAAGAAAGGCGTGGGTAGGCTTCAGAAACGGAAATTCTAGATGCCCTCTTAAAAAAAAAAAAAAAAAAAAAAAAATCTAAACCCAATAGTCGTACTCAAGCCTCCTACAAGCACCTGCAAAGTCTCGATAAAACAGTATCCAAACACCAGGGAGTTATCTATGTAGACGCAAGCACCTTCCTTCCGCACTGTCCCCTCTCCTCTTCCTAGCACGGACGGATTCTAAACTACCTCAGCTCTTCCGCCGACCCCTCATCAAGATCTTATACGTTTGTTAAATCCTTGCCAAGCCTTTCAAGACAAATTCCGATACTTTTTCTTCTCCGGCTCTTGATACCGTGGTGGCATATCGTCATAGGCTGCCCCATTCTTCTCACCTCGTGGCGCATACTCATAACTCTGTTGCTGCTGCTGCTGCTTTAGGCTCTGCTGTCTTGCCTGCGGCGCAGACTCTAAACATCTCTGCTCGCGCTGTAGGGCATACTCATACCCGCGCTGATCCCACTGCGGAGGAGGAGGATCGTAGTAGCACTGCTGCTGGCGTGGGGGAGGATAATAGTAGCCTTGCTGGTTGCGCGGGTCGTAGTAGGGATCGCGGGGGGGATGAGGTTGTTGATTATTTTGATTTTGATTTTGATTTTGTGGGTTGGAATTGTCGTTGCGTTTGGAGAGCTTATAGATGGTATAGCCTAGGATGGCGAGTTTAGCTTTGACCATTTTTGTGATGTTAACGGTGGTTGGGTGGGTTCGAGGTAAGTGGTAATGGTTGTTGTTTTGGGTTTGATTTGGAGTAAGTGGTAGTGATGGTGGCGATGGATTGGGTGAGCAAGGAGTCTTGCTGCGCGGACTTTGGTAGATTAAGAGCGGACTTGGTGATTGACAATGATGGAGGATTGGAATTAAGTAGAATCAACGGAATTCGAAGGCGTAATATACAAAATCTCGCATGCAAAACTTCCAGCCTACCCAACTTAGCCCTCATACTCGCAATCCCTCCGCCTTAGGGGACCCCAGAGATATCTCACGCTCACTCCCATTTCTTTGGCTGCGCGGGATGCAAATCATTCGTCGAGCGTTGAGATTACCGATTTGGGATAGCGTGAGTGAGGCTGTGAAGGGCGCGAGCGCTGATCGATGCTTGCGGGTGTTTGAGAAAGTGTTGCGCCCCAATTCCGCGTAACTGTTTCTGCTTTTTGGTACCGATTGATCTTTGTCTGTTACTAATGGGGTGGCTGAGACCGAATCTCACAACCAGAGTCTGCGCGACGCCGAGGGGTCGATTTGTGTGGGATGTAAGGCACGTGATTGGCATTCTCGGACTTGAGGACGGGAGACTCTGAGATTTCTTTCTTCTTTACCTCTTCTTCTCCATCAACTCGAATGATTGAGATTCCGCCCTTCGATTCGAATGTTTTCTATCTTTCACGTTCAACGAGAACAAGTCCAGCAATCCGTCAACGAAAACAGTTCAGGACCTAAGATAAGACCTCAGCGACTCATCCACAGCGCGATTGAAAAGCCCGACTACATAAAACTGTTCAGATATCCAAGGACTGAATATATTAATGAGATATATCTTCCTCTAAGTACCGAAATGCATAAGTTCTCAAGACAACGTACTTTCAAAAACCAAAATTTTCCAAGTGCACGTGACCTTTTGATATCCTGGATCAACGGAGCATTACAGACGCGCATCTTACTGTAGAAGATCATATACGGCTCTAAAGATTAATTCGAGACCAGGAATCAGTGCACAGGGCGTGCTAGATACCAACCTCCAACGCGGATTACTCAAGCCATGCAGGAGAAGGAATTGCTAATAGTGATCAACGCATTTTTCTTGTGTCTATTTTACCTGCACTCATTTTCATACACTTACCGTGCCAATTATTCCTCCTAAGTAGTATAAAGCTTCATCCCAAATAAAGCCACCCCTACTTTATCATTCTCCTACTGATTATCCCCTCGAATCTGCTATATCAGCCTCTTTTCGTTCACTACCAACCACCATCCCCATACTCCCCTTCTCAACCTCACAAGCCAACCCGCCCAAAATCGTGAACCCCACCCCCCCTTCCCCCCCTTCCCCCCTCCCCCCAAAAGCCCCCCTCCAAAAATAAAATCATCTTCGAAGTCCTCGGCGTAACAGGCGCGCAGTTTCTCTCTCCGCCCCCTTCCCTTTCCCCCTCCCCCATCAATAGTTTACCTTCCTAAGGCAGCCCCGTAGCCCGCTACACCCTAATTCACCCAACTCACCTCTACCACGTCCACACTGTAACGCGCGATCCACCCAAACCCGCCGCTGCAACTCTGGTCTCGCTGGGCGCCGAATCCTCCCCCTCCGAAATCTCCAACGAGTGATTTGTTCGTGCCGCCCTCCCCGGCGCACATGCAATCTTCACCATACCAAATTCCTGGGACCAGTACTCCCTCGCCCTCGAAATCGAGCGGGGAAAGCGGATAAACAAGCTCGCTGCGCAGTCGCCAGAGCTCGAGCATTGCATTTTCAGCGGACTGCCGGGTATGCGGGAGTAGGGGATTTTGCCGTATAATGCGAAGGAGGCGATACGGGAGGATTTTGATGGGGTGTAGGGGGTTTGGGAGCCAGGGCGACGGAGGTGTGGGTAGCGTATTATGATCAGAACTGGGTGGATATAGAATATAGGGATGGTTTCGGGCCACATAAGGTGATTTTGTATTGGCGTTTCTCCGGGGGAGGAGGGA
>KV745511.1:0-14265 GCA_001692735.1 Lepidopterella palustris CBS 459.81
ACCATATAGAGTAATCCTTTAAGGTTTTCCCGAACGCATACTGCCAGGGTATTGCTGGTTAGATGTCGGAATAAAGAATGCGCCATTTGGCAGAAGCTAGTCCTATAACGTAACCTACCAGGTAGTGGCTGTAATGGGCTGGCTACGCCTGGCTCAGACGTTAGTCAGGCTTCACGTGACATCGTGAGAGACGTTACTACCTTCCGTTCACTTTTTGAACTTTTCTTCTTCTTCTTCTTCTTCTTCTTCTTCTTCTTCTTCTTTAGCTTAGCCTTCGTTGAAATAAAGCCTTTTTTCGCTATCAATATGCTAGGCCCATGACAGTGGCCGCCCATGTCAAAATCGCGCAATGCGTAACGCGTATTTTATCTACCATCACGATGGCTACATCACAATAACAAAAATCCTTATATAGAGAGGGTAGATTAACTATTAACCTCCAGACCTACAAACAGGGCCAAATTAGGACTCTTCGGGCCGCTGCAACCTCATACGACGTGCCCCCAAAAATAGCAAGGCAACACGCTGCTGGTATTTAACTATAACGTGGTCACCACGCACCTAATCGCCTTCTTATGGCTACACAAGAATATCTTAGCCAGTAAGTTTTATTAGTAAATTAACGCCGAATACCACTTGAAATCGCAATTGTACGGCAGATAGCTGGTGTTCTAGCTACGCAATATACCGAATTATCCACTCACATCCAGTTAGCCTACATTGGGTGTTAAGATTTATTAAGCGCCACGACAACCTATGTTCTAAATATTATTACAAGTACGACTACTAGCGTCCCAAATGCGAGAGTTCTTAAGCACGGTTAAGATATAAAGATTTAATATAGAATACTTAATAAAATACTTAAAATTTTAATAAGACTAGCTTCTAGATATATATTATTATAACTGCGAGAAATGTTACCAGAACTAATAGGGCTAGCCGGCCTAAAACTATAAAGGTAGGTAATTAAAAATAAATTATAATTATTAAATATATTAATATAATAGAGTATATAATTCTACTACTAGCTATCTTTAAAGTGGTAATATACTAAGCTACTTAGTATAAGGGCAATATTATACTATACAACTAGTTAATTAGTATTAGTAAAAATATCTAAATAAGTAATTAAATTAGCCTAACCTAGATATCTCTATTTTATAAATATATAAAGAATTATACTATTAGTACGTATTAGGTACTAGTACTAAATAGCTATAATAGCTACGCATTACTAGAATTTACAGATACTAGCCTAGCTCTATATAACTCGAATCGCGTACTGTTACCAGACTACTACGGGCAGAGATCAAAGGCTTATAGAGAAGCGTTGGTTAAATGCTAACGTACAATACATCGGCGATGTACAAAACGTTGGGTAAGGAATCAAAACACATGATAATCGGAAGGCGTATAAATATAAATGTAGTCTATGCGTAACGCGTAGACTGTACGTAGTTAGGTGGCTAGGGAGAAGCCACCTGTGCTCTTGCAGTCACGAGTCGTTACCGTGACGTTAGGGCATAATTATACTTAAACAATATAGCCTTATATAGTATAAATTTGTAATATGTGTAGTTAAAACGCCTAACACCCCTTAGCGTTAGATTGGGTAGACTAGATTATGTCGTGCTTATCTAGCGGCAAATTATATTTTAATTTCATTTTGGGGTGTTGCCGCGGAGCGGCAATGGGTAACCTGGAAAGGTGCTGGGTGCTTTTAGACGGGCCATAAAGCGATTTGCTACCGAGCACGCATAATGCGAATTACGAGTATTTGGGTCTTATCCCGGTATATAAGCTTCTTCACTGGCACCGCCGAGTGGAGGCGTTTTGGCTCAAATCGTAGCGCTACAGATTGCTATCCTCGCTGCAAATTTACAGTTTTGCGTGAAATGGAAACTTTTATGATTCGTGATATTCATCAGGTCATTTAGCCGAGCTCCTTCCAATCTTGGTGAGCTTCGTCATCGTCTCGATCGCAAGCATTCTGCTCCTGCTACTCTTACATAACCTCTCTCCACGCCGAGCCCACCCGGCAGAGAGCTGTCGTTACTTTTGAGTCCTCTTCGTCAACCTCTCTGCTCTCCAGCCAGTTGCGTGCTACCGCTAATCTCAGGGTCCCTTCGGCTTGCAATAGAGCGTCAAGCCCAACAAGCACTAACGACAGACAAAACGGAATGCTGCGCAAGTCTCTGAAAAAAAGAAAAGAATGGGAGGCGGAAAAGGTTCCTATACTCTTCGCTTCGCAAGCCCTTGAAATTTTGAGGTAAGATTCGCACGAGGATCACCAGGAGTGGTCCTCGACGGCTCATTGTATTTTAACGTGTCGACGGCACCCAGAGATGCTGATAATGGTGGACTTTGATTGAAGCTGCTTAATGGGGTTTCCGGCATCGAAGAGCGGCCGAACGAAGAGCCAGTGCTGTTCGTTCTAGACCGTGTTGAAGAAGACGGCGATGATTCGAGTGCAGGGGAACCGCCGAGTGTTTTTACCGGGGTGACGGGTGCTTTTCTGGCTTCATTCGAAGCCGAAAGTGCCTCTCTCGCAGGCTGTAGTTGTCTAAACCACCTAATCGCTATTTCCTTGCCTTGTGGCTTCTCGTATCGATGCCATCTCGGACAGAGCATCCAGTTGGCGAGCTGCAACAGCTGTGGTACTTCAAAGCTCTTACCCGGATTCTTGGATCGCATAGTCTTAAGCCGGTCGGCAGCGTAACTCAAATCATCGGGAGAAAACATCCATTGAGTACATCGACCTCCAGCTGCTTTCTCACCGATACAGGTAAAGTCGTTTGCCAAGGGATCAAGATCCCTAAGATCCTCAGGAAGAGCAATTTGTGTGAGATTGAAAGCCGCTCTCTCGCGTTCTAAAGCAGCTAGGCGCTCACGCCCCTCAGCTTTGAGTTTCTCTCGCAACTGTGCTGCCAGATGCTCTTCTCCTCGACGCTTTCGCTCGATTGCAGTAGCTCTTTCAGCCTTTGCCTGGGCGCTCAGCTTTGTAGCTTCTTCTTTAGCCTTGTCTTCCATTTGAGCCGCAAGGACTTGCTTCATGATGAGTGCGGTAATGGTAGCGACATCTTTGGAGCGCCTCTTCCTCGCCTCCGCTCGAGCAGCCTCAAGCTTCGCTGTCTCTTTGGTGGTAATGCGTTTTAAGTCCTTCGAGACGGATGCAGAGACAATGGAGATTTCCTTCGAAAGTCGTCTGCGCGCTTCTTCCAGCAGCACTCGTTTCTGAGAGTCGCAGGCATTGTCGTAAATGCAGAGTACCTCGATGACTAGCTCGAGGAATAAGATGATACAAATGGGTAATATAGCAAAGTTCCCGATCACGCCGTAAATGAAAATGAGCGAAAATAATTCAAATAGCTGAGCTAAGCCTCCGTCCGACATATCTGCACAATATAGTGCGGCGCTATCGTGAAGTGAGCTACTGAGACATGGGGTTTGAGGAAGAAAGTATACCTGAAGGAATTTTCGCAGTTGAATTGGTCCTATATACTGAGTTTCTAGGACTGTAAGAGAAAAGGAAGACGTAATGATAGTGGCTGCAATAAAAAGACGAAATCAAGAAAAGACAATCATTAAGTAATGATCCTCATTGAATAGCAGAGTATAGAGTCCTGGAGGCCATAGAAAAGTGGCCGTGGTTGAAAAGAAGCCACCTTAAGTAGCGCGATGCTGTGCTCCATATGCTCGACGGTTAAACTAACCAATCAGGATAAATCGACAAAGCGGCACCATTACGCCCCGCATCGTGCAAGGGCTTGTAAGGGTTAAAGAGGCACAGCATCAACTTGAACTTATCATGGTTAATTATAGTAGTTGCGGAGTACAGTTCAATCAGCGTATTATGCTGGTCGTTCCTCTGAGAAGTGGGTCTTAGCCAGAGAGAATCGTTCGTGGCGACATTGTGGAGTGATTCAATTCCCCTTTCTAGACGTTGCTGCACGTGAATGTTACTTGATGGCGCTTCTGAAACTGAGATGGAAGTGTGATGAATCTTATTGTGAAGCCAATTGAGTAGCGAGTTTTGAGACTGAAACTTAATTGATGGTGACTTCATGCATTTAATGAACCGTTGATGAACCGGTGATTGTTTCAGAGCGCAATCACGACCTAGATGTAGGTCTCTATCTTGGGAGCAATCATGATGAGACGATTGCGATGCAATCGTGAATCAATTATGAAGCGGTTGTTAAGTCCGCTTGTGTAAGCAGGAAAGTTCGGGTGGGAGACTCTTCAGAACCTTTATAGGTGTAGAGATGAAAGTGACTTTGGGGTGAGGGCGAATACATCAGGATTGAAAGGAGATGGCTAAGTCAGAGGAGCTTCTTTGGGCTCCCGATGTGGGCTAGCCGGGAGCACCCGGGGATTCGCCCGCGCTTACCTCGGCTCTCGCGACCTAAGGGCGGCGACGGTTACCCATAGAACGGAAAAGCCAGGATGTCTGTCGACCCACCATTAAGCTCTGCCATACAGTTCCCGGCACCATAGAGTTTCCGGCAGCCTTTACCAAAACCAACTACCTAATATCCTCTTTAATTTATAAAGATGATTGCTACTTAGCGTATTAAATTAAAGCGTTATAGTAGCCCTTTTCTTCGTGATGGGCTTACCCTTTTAAGCCTATGTAGCTATTAATTAATTATATAATATTGTAACCTTTTTATTAAAGTTTATTTAAAAAGGGTTAATACACATTTCAACACAATATTCCCCGTGCGCCGAAAGGTTGGTCCATCGTACGTAAGGAGTCAGGTGTGGATATATGTTGAAGATGCCTTCCCGGAAAGGAGAGCGTAAGAGCTTCAATAGTGTTCTCTAACTGCTATAGCTCTCAAAGTGTAATCGTATTCTGCTCCTCATTGCTCTTTCATAAGCTCTCCCCTTCTCCAATATCACCCTAATCACTATCTCCTTACAGCTCCCCTCGCCACGTTCCACTTCACAGCCTCATCAATCGGCTTCCCCGCACACGCTGCCGCATCCACATCCGCCGGGCAGAAATCGTCCCACACCATTTAATTTCTGCCCGCTGGCCGACCGGAATGACAAAAGCCGCCACAGCTCACCATCCGGCTTCGTACAGTTGCGAGAAGGTGGCGCGGGTGTAAGAGAAGCGTGCCATGCTCCGTCCGCCAGAGCGCTTGTGAGTTTTATGAGCTCGGATGTAAAGGATATTTGTGCCGTTGCTAATGAACTTTGTCATGTATAAATTGTCTTCATCCACGTCCAAAGTTATCGAGGAGTAGGCGAAGAAATTTGCGGAGGGGTGTATCCCCTCATAAGTCTTCTCGAGCTATTTTATCACAACTTGCTCAGCTGCTAACAAGGCTTACGGTCACGACCTCGCCGATTTCTTTTAGCAGGTTGGCCGACGAACCAGCGACGAGAATAGTAGTGCTGATATCGTAATCATGGAGGATGAAGGTGCGGGAGACGTAGCCGGGCAGACATCCGCTCTTGGTCACAAAAGTGACTGGTCTCTTGCTCTTGAGCATCTTGCTGGAACGGAAAATTTCGTGCATGCCGTAGAAGGAGTTAATGCTGCCAGAGTAGCCCATGGGATGTAGCCAATTCAGAGCGTGTGTGATGCTCTTATAATGCGTCAAATTATAATTCAAATACATCCATATATTATTCGCAAAGCTATATATACTGCCCGTGGGAACGTGAATGCCTTGATCAACGTCCCTGTAGTTTGGACCTTTAAGAATAACGCCATCTTGGCTGGAGGCGGAGAGAGCGTTGTCTGGGACATGTTCGGGAGCGAAAAGATGGAGTCGCTTATTTAGGAGTTGTAGGAGAAGCCGACAACGCTTGAAAGGACGAGGACGAGGAGCTGGAAGACGTTATTGGAGTAGGTGGAATTTTGGTTGTCAACGAAGGAGAGGATGTGATGGCTTAGAGTAAATCAATGCGGGAGGAGTCTGTCAGCACGATATTGGGTACATATGATTAAAGTTCAAGGCCAGACGCATACCTTTGCGACCACATGCGGAGTGCAGCTCTTCCTGTACTCATCGCACTCACGGAGTCCTTTTTTTGACAATGGGAGTAATCCAAAATGGACCGGGTCCAGTATATAATTAACTAGGTCAGACTGCGCAACTATTTCAAGAATCACTACCTTCATTGGACATTATGTTGCATGTAATTTTCACACTCTCGGTATCCCACTCAGCTCAGTCTCCAGACTCCGCAGTGTGATGTCTTTCCACGGTGCACTCTCATTCTACTAGCCCCTCAATTCTTCCACATCTACATCAATTGTGTCATCCAGGCTTAAATTGTTAGCAGCATGATGATATAGTATTCCCAGCACCGCAAAAGTCTCTGTGAGGCTCGCGATGCGGTAGAGGGTGTTTTCGTCGACTTTCTTGACGTCGTGTCGAGACTCATTGCGCTCGAAAGCGGTGTGACGAGATGACTATAGTGATTCCTTGGAGGTTTTGGCTTTAATTGAGTGGGTGAGAACTCTGTACGCGCGATTGTCTGTGCAAGAGTCGTTTTGATGGATGATAAAGTTTTGTGGAGGATGTGGTCCTTGGTAAGAGCTCAGGGAGAGGGAATATTGATTCTGGGTTGTAGCACTTCGCTGCTAAGAGGCCAATTGAAAGCCATGGCCAGCAGAGGAGCAATTGATGCATTGTTTATACTTGATGTCCGCATCGCGTTAATGCGGGAGATTGGTGACATAATCCGAACTGTAGCGAGGGACCATCGTCTCACAATCACGCGGGCACACGCGAGATCTCCACATCCCCCCGGTAAGTTCGTGATGCCCAGTCTTCTATTTTTAGCATAAATTTCCCCTGAATTTTCTTCCTTCCACGCTCACAATTTATTTTCAAGCACGTATTTATCCAATTGGCGTTTCAAGTTATTACTACAGAAAAGTTCGTCCAGACGTATAGCTATATCACTCTAGGCATCAAAGTCTTTAAACGAGTCTTGCCTGAGCTTCGAGATTTGAGCAAAGTCCTCAATTTCTCGTATCAACCAATATGTGGCGCCGTCTAGCAGGGGGTAACTTCCGAAAAGCCTATACTTGGCACTCTTTCGGATTTTCATTTCCTCTTATCAGGCTTACCTATTTGAACGCCCCTTGAAATCCTCAAATCCTCCGTCGCGCGCCCCATTGTTGATCTCATTCTCTTCTCCGTCGTTCTTTCTTTGCGCATTCTATAATGTATGTGGCCTAGACTCTAATACAACTAATACCTTGGCCTCTGTATCTGCCGCCGTTTTAATAATGAGATTTCTGTCTCTCCTCTCGATTTTCGCGATCGCCCAACACGCAGCTGCGCAAACCTACACTGCGAACAACGGCGACGTCTTTCAAATCGAGCCTGGGACAGACCATTATGGCGGAGATCTCACTCTGGAATGGACCGATACAATGTCCGAATGTCTTGAGCTCTGCTCTGTGACTGCTGGATGTATTCTTGTATCGTGGATCGGACCGCAGAGAGGGCCCTGTTACTTGAAAAACGCAGCCTACCAGGATCGTCCGAATGCGCAAGTCACAGGAGGAAAGTTGATTGGGACACCCTCCAGCACGGCATCAATCACAAGCTCGGCTTCACTCTCCACCACCGCAAGCAGGTCAATATCCTCCTCCTCATCCAGTACCAGTTCGGCTTTCGTTTGCACCTCTAGTGTATCTGGATGGGAACTCATCGGAGACCTGAAGGGTGGCGTAACGTCTCCAGTGGGCGCGAACATATCTCAGCTTCTTAAAGGATATCTTGATGCCCAGGCTCGTGATGGAGGGTATACCGCTCCGGGCCCGCTTAACAGCACCGCTTGTCAGTCGGACACGTGCTGCATCTGGTCATATATCGCCGCCGATTTGTACCCATTCTTTCAGGAAACTGACGGTCAATGCAATCAATGGGCCCGGAGAGCAATCCGCCTTGGCTTTCACGACGCAGCCGGTTGGTCAAAACCTAACGCTGCCGCTGGTAAAGATTATGGAGGTGCTGATGGGAGTATTGCACTGTCGGCAGAAGAGGCGGGCCGGCCGGAGCATCTGGGTCTAGCCGAGATTATTGCAAAGGTCCAAGAATGGCAGCAGAAGTACGGGGTTGGTATGGCAGATCTTATCCAATTTGCCTCAAACGTCGCAGCTGTGACTTGTCCTCTTGGTCCTCGCGTTCGGTCATTTGTTGGCCGAATCGACAGCTCAACACCAGCCCCAACCGGCCTTATCCCAAGCGTCTTTGACAGCACGGACAAGATCATCTGCCTCTTCGGAGATAAGACTCTGAGCGCAACTCAGCTCACTGCTCTCATGGGCGCCCATTCCACTTCTCAACAGTTTTTCGTCGATACCACTCAGGCCGGCTTGCCCCAAGATACCACACCGGGAATATGGGATACACAGTACTATGCTCAGCATCGGCCTGGAGCAGCAAAACCCAGCGGTGTGTTCCAATTTCCCAGTGACCTGGCACTAGCAAACGACACACGCACCAAGAGCCAATGGACTTCGTTCGCCTTGTTTGGTTCACAGCCATTGTGGGCAGGGGTACGTCTTCCAATATCACAGAGCGCATCGAATACTTTTCACTAACTTTGTTTTCTTCTAGGGGTATGCGACTGCTTACGTTCGTTTAAGCCTCCTGGGCGTCAACAATCTGAACAATCTCACCGAGTGTTCGCATGTATTGCCTCAAGCTCGCACTACCTTTCCTTGAGAGTATAATGGCTGTTTACCGCATCGTTCTAAGTATTCTTTTACTTGGAGCCAATTTGTTTATCCTGGACGTATTCTGGTCCATATGTCACGTCTTCGAACGTACCATATTATTAGTAATGAAAACAACATACGCAGATCGCTATGTCCCTTAAATCTTAATCCAAAAGCCGCCCTCTACTTTATATGCACTCAACGTCGGTCTTTCCTGTCCTCTTTGCATACCCCTCCGTCTCTTAGCCTACAGTTCCGCGCGAAGCCACTCGCTATTCTAAAGTTAGTTCACCCATGTATGAGCCCTACGGTTTCGGAGGAATATTCCTTCCCGCTAGCAATTGGTAATATCTCCTTAATGTTCACGATTACAAGTTATATTAAGAAACTTCCGAGGTACACCCAAGGCTGGAGCTCGCCTATCTTTTACGAGGTCCGTCTGTGAACGCGATGAAGTCGACCAGCATGATGAATGGGGTGACATTTAACCACACCATTTTGCCACCCAAACTGCCATTGGCCTACTCAGCATCTCCTACCTACCTCGGTTCGCCTTTCTATCCAATGTCATCGTTTACTCCCTAAAATAATGGCCATTGTCAACCCATATCTCTTCAATTCTCTGTCGGTAAGTGTTGGTGAAGGATCGCAAGCCACAACTGTAACTGCAACGGTCGCACTGCGCCACTCAAGACAGCCATCAATGGCAGCCGAGGCTGGGAGGAGGGTCAACCACACCGCCACACTCCCACTTCAACCATTATTGTTGATGTTAGAGGCGTTACATCTGAGCAGAGGTCGGTTGAATGCCTCTAATTATTAGATCACGCCAACTACTATAATTCAAACCCACTCACTGCGCAATTCGGGCTTATATAAATCATCCTCAATCCATTCTATTAGCGAATATATTCCTTGTGCAAAAGATCAGCATTGACCAATAGCATCCCTCAATAACCTCCATAAAATTCGCTTACTGAGATACAACATAATCATTTAATGTCTGTTATAAGGCATGCATTCTACCATTAAATTCGTACCTTTTGTCTTGCTGGGCTTCATTGGCGGCCAGTGTGAATGCGGAGTTCTTGTAAGCGATTCAACTTTTGGGCGGTCATCCACATACATTCTCACATTCATTAGCCACGGTCGCAGACCAACTTCCAATGTTCTACATCAATATCATCTCCCTATCTTTCGTCGTCCCCCACGCCGACTAGCTCTATTATTTCTCTCCCCGCAACTTTAACCAATCCGACCACGACGACATACGCCTTCGGACTAGAAGGCGAACCAGAACCTACGGGAACCCGAGCGCCGGCACCCCTAAACTGGACCTTAATTTTTACGTCCAACAATGCTCCGCCGGTGCGGCGACCAGGATCAAACACGACGCTCCTGCGCCGGGAAGATCTACCCGCGGTCGTCGACTGGAGGAATAGATGGGGAACAAATTTTCTTGCATTTCCTCAGGTAAGGGAAAGATTTGTGAAATAATGCCTTGGGAGCACATGATCCCTGACTGCGATTTATAGGCTCAAGGGAGGTGCGCCTGCTGCTGGGCATTTGCAACAACCGCTCTACTAGAATCCATGGTCCGCATCCAGCATGGCATATGGAGCAAACGCAGTGAGGCCGATCTCCTCGAAAGTTCGGGTCGTAACTGTGCGAAAGGCTGGAATTTTGAAGGCGCACTCGATTGGATTGGCCATGAGGGTGATGGCCTAGCGGATGCCACATGTGACATATACTACGACTCAGATCGACCGTACTTGGCATGTGGAGACAGAACTGGGAGGACTTTGAAGATTGGGGATTATTACAAGCTTGCCAGTGTAGACGACCAGAAACGGTGGCTAGCAGAAGTTGGCCCTATCACGGCAGGCATTATTGCGTACGACGACTTCAGCCATTGGGATCCGAGCAAGGGGGTCTATACGTACGACGGCAAGTCGCAAAAGAACCGGGCCCACGGCATGCTGATCGTCGGTTACGATGACACCCGGAGCTGCTGGATTGTACGAAATTCATGGGGCTCAGACTGGGGAGACGCGGGTTACGGTTACATTAAGTGAGGAAAAATCCCGAATATGGATCGTAACCGATCACACGTTCGCTAATGCAGAATACAGATACGGAGAAGTGGAAATCGACAGCTATTCAAAGTACGGCATCACCAATATTAATCCAGACCACTGGACACGCAGACGCCATAGCAACGGTAATTTCTACCAAAGCGGTGACGGCGCGACGCATCGTAACTTTGAACTCCTTCGACGAACCAAAGCAGGAGACATGGTGCCGCTGACTCGAATTGGGGAAGAACCCTTCACCTGGACTGTAGGGAAACCAATCGACATCGGAACATTTGAACGTGGCAAAGGTGGCGTAGCGGGACAGCCTGTGATTATCGAAACGAGTTTCAACCGAACCAAGGAGGCAGTGTACTGGCTCAAGGAGGACCTAACTCTGGCCCACTGGTACCACAGCAATCCACAAGATACGTGGTGGGAAACACCAGCTATCGGGACCGGCGATTTTTTCTACAGTATTTTTGGCTATGGCGAGGTCACGGGATATCCTGGTTTCATTCAAAACGACAATTCTGATTTCACCGTCGTCGCTCGTCTTAGACTGAATGGCAATCAGAGCCTTGGAGAGGTATGTAACCGACTCTAAAACACGTCTCCGATGGAGTTGCATGCTAAATGCCATGGCCAGTTTACAAGATCTATCACGACTGGCGAGTTCGTCCTGAAGCGCTTCGTTACCGACTCCAACATCTCACAATCGGGTCCGTCACTTGTGCAATCCAACATCGGCCTGGACATCTACGACCCCTCCACCGCCGGCAACATGTATGTTGTCGCCGTGCTTAACTCTGGTGAGTTGCAGATGTGGTGGAGGCGTGCCACGGACGAGGCCTGGGTGGAAGGCGAGACATTCGGCTCCGGCGTAGGTGACACGCCGCCGGTAATGATCCAAGACTTCTGGGATACGGCAAACGAGTCATCATATGGCGGCTTCCAATTGCTTGTTGCGTCAAACGGCCACGTCGAGCATTGGCAGCGGCTAAACAACGATATCATCGAAAATCCACCTGTAGCGGGCGGGTCAGGAAAGTGGGAGCCCGTGGATACCTTTGGGGACGGCATTGTTCACGTCTGGGGCTTGGTCCAGGGCAGCTTTAACCAGGCGCTTGAGGCCATAGTCGAGGATAATGATGGTGAGTTGTGGCATTGGCAGTACACGGGTACATGGAAACAAGTCGCGAAACTTCCGTCGGCTTAGTAAGCGGAATTTGATAATAGAGCTCTTCTAATATGTCGTACATTTTGAGGATAGAGGTTAGTATAGGGTTCTTTTTAGGAGTTGTATAAATTTTGGAGGTTAGAGGGGATATAGAATAGTCATGTTAGCTGAACCAATATTGAATTATATGCTGCTTGCACGCGTCAACGAGTTTCAGCCATCTCAACAACCCTAACCAACTAAACTACCATAACCAGCTACACCAAGATATTTTTGCATTGAGGTCTCCGCGCCCAGGTGTCTGAACCTTACCACCAGGTGAAAGTACGCGTGCAACGAGCCCTTAAAGTCTTTCGAGAAGGCCGCCTCCCTAACGCTAAAGCCGCTGCCTTGAAAGACAATACAATGTTCCCTGTGGTCGGATGAAGCTACACACGCACGGGATATGTGCCAGCCGAGGCGGTGCACGTAGCCGCCCAAGTCCCTTAGAGCGGCTTAGCGGCCGCTCAGTGGCGCCCTCGATTCCTCGAGATGCTCAACGACGGCAGGACCTGCGCGTGTCGTCGTGAATATATGATTGGAAATGTGCAATTAAAATTAGGGTCAAACCCATCCAAATTCGGCGGCAGATTTCTCTTCCCCGTTTTCATTACTACCTCAACACAGGTTGACGGAGTGTTCGCCGCCGACTCTGGAGATTGGTCTCGCCGCTTTTTGGAGGCGCCTTTCCCTCGATGCCAAGAATAGCCCTCATATCCCAAACACTGTTGCTCGGAAATAGAAGTCAAGAGTTCCCAAAAACTGACCCCTTTACTCCCTCCAGAATCAGTAGACCTCAAGAATATAATGGCACAGCCAGCGTGTTTTGCCGCAGCCATGCCTCTTCCGATGCTTTAGAGCCGTCTCCGCTTCCCGCTATCGTCCTTCAGAGCAAGTGGCACGATGACCGTCCCTTGGATAACTCTAGTATTTGTTATCCCCCTGGCATGCTTTCTACACACGTTAGTTACCTATTCAACTACTGGAACTTCCACCCAACTGACTACCCTCTAGCTGGACCGCGTCGAGCTTTTCTCCTCTAATTGGGCTCTCCGACCCTCCCTCCCACCAAAACCCTATGAGTATCCCAAGAAGTGAAGGGAGGGAAAGTCGCACAACATTCTCTGCTGAACATTACCGACGGCATCGGAAACAACTCGTCAAGAGTGGTACGGTTAAAAGGAACACGCAGACTCCACAAAGGATACCATCTGGAGAGCTATGAAAAAAAATGGACTCGATGGGTACCTAAACTAGAAGCACAAGCTTGATACGAGCACGCAGGAATAGCCGGAATGAATGTTGATGACGTCTATCTTGTGATCCGTCATCATGGTTCCAAGATGTCTCGGTATTCCCAGCCGAACGACAACGCCTGCAGCTTGTTGTCTCCGTACTTCTCCACAAACACACCACGGCCACGTCCGCCATCGGTGTACAAGTCAATAGACAGAAGAAAGCTGAAAGGACACTACATTGGCTGGGAGGATGAGCGGTAGTGATGCTGATATCGATGATGAAACGGACTTGGACTAAGAGGAAATCAAGACACTGTTACAGGGACGTGACACTGCTAATACCGTCAACCCCTAGAGGGAAGCGGGATATTACCGTGATGGAGGATGGAGGTTACATTGAAGTATACCAAAGGAGAAAAATCAAACCGAGTCTTGCATATAGGATACTGACACCTGATAAGACCATCATCCTTACTAAAGTTGAGAATCTCATCTTCGATCCCGTCCTTACCATAATTGTCATCACAATTCTTGACGACGCATTCGACGCCAAGATGACATCCGCATAAGACATCTGTCGCACTCCGGTCCGTGCTCCACGTCGCAGTCCAGAGCAGACTGGGCAACGATAAAATTTATTGCGATAAATTACCGCGATAACGATTATCGTACTGTACGATAATTATCGCGATAACGTAATAAATGCCAAGCCACCTTAGAATTTCCGCACTTTCTTCGACATCGGTGCCATTCATAGCAAAGACACGGCGTTATATAGCCTAATTTAATTAGTAATCGTATAAATCGTTTAATTTGTATTTATACGTTATAATAGGTACTACTAATATAAGCCTTTATGTTCGTATTAGACTTAATAGGCAGAATTTAGATAGCATTTGTACAAGAGGCAGCAGACAAACTACGGTTCTCGGTCGGCAAAAGGCCCTAGCTAGCTTAGGCAGGTAGACATAAATAGCAATTATATTTCACTACGTATTCTACAGCTGGCAGTAGGCAGATAGGTTAAATAACAAGACG
>KV745512.1:0-14193 GCA_001692735.1 Lepidopterella palustris CBS 459.81
CTATATAAGCTTAAACTAATCCCTAATAACCTCTAGATCCTTATATTTGGCCCTTAAGTAGTCGTACTTTTGATTAAACTTAACTTTAAGCTTAGAAGTTCGCCGTATAAAGGTGCTAGCCTAGTTAACGCCTACCGGGTCCTAGTAACGCGCAGGAAGCAGTAAATCAGCCATATTCTTTATAGTAGTAAGCCGGGGCGGAAATCCTCGTGAATCCAGGTTAAGTATATGCTAAATAATAACCTCCTCCTTAGTCTTTATAAGCTTTATTAAATTAGGCTTATAATTGCGTTATAGGTCCTTTCCAGCGCGTCGGTCGCTAATTATACTTTAAGAAACATTATAGATCTTTGCAGCGCGTCGTACGCTTAAAATTGCGTCTCTATAGATGGCCTAGAGATTAACCTGTACATCACCTTCATTGGTACGTGGAGGCATATTGAAGTAGAACAAGGTGGTTTCCATTTTGGTGGGGTCTTGGCAAGAGTGGCCGGCTCGCCCGTGTGGCCGACTCGCCCGTGGAGTACGTTAGACGGAAGACGATTAACTGGAGGGGGCTGGAGAAGGGGAGAAGTCCGAGATGAGACGAAAGGGAAAGGCTCAATTGCCCTTTAACTTCCAATTATTACCCAGCAAAATATTTAAAGCTTTATAAAACTTTTCGAAGATGCCTTTCAATTCTCAAGATCCGGAAAAAGGACATTTCGGGAAGGATGTCCATCAACCTTTGGAAGAAGTATTGTCGGACCATACGATTGAAATTAATACGTCCCACAAGAGCACTTTCCCGGAAGGCAGGTTTAAAGCGTGGTCGTGCGCTTTTGGTGTGGCTGGTGTGCTGCTCTGTACTCTTGGATAGGTGAATACCTTTGGATAAGTTCACGATGCATTATTCGACTGGCAATCAAATTCTGACTGTAAATGGTCTACCAAGAGTACTATCAATCACATAAACTACAAACAAAAGTTTTTCAGACATCTCCTAGACCAGATCAACTAAAATATTCTTCAAGTTCAACGGCGGCCTCTTCGGCTGCGTACTTTTCGATCGACTCTGTTCGAAAGTATGATAGTACTCCTTGGTTCGTTCCTTCTAATCTGCCTCGAAGAAATGCACTGACTCGAATTTGCTTCTCTCTAAGTGATATGACCCGCGGCCGCCGCTTACGTATTTTCCTTTACGATGACAAGTACCTGCAAATCATACTATCAGTTCTTTCTTGCATAAGGAATTCTAGGGGATCTAGCAATCGGTATGGTCATGACACCCTGCATGGACACGCCAGCCCAGTATTTCAATAAAAATCGCGGAACGGCCATGGGTGCCATAGTTGCTGGATCATCTTTCGGAGGTGTCAACCTGATTGCCCTGGGCAAGATACTCTACAACCTGCGACTGGGATTCGGATGGTCGGTTGGCATATGTGGATTCTTCATTTTGCTCTTCTCACCATCCTTTGTTCCGGTATTCAAGCCCGTCTTCCTCCACGAAAGACGAAATTCTTCCTGCCCTCTGCCTTCAAGGAGCTTTCCTACATTTCGATAATTGACGCTTCGTTCCTCACGATACTCGACTTCTTCGTACCCTTATTTACATACTGACCTACGCAGTCAAGCACGGTATGAGTAAGCAGCTCGCAGAATACTTCGTCTCCATATTGAATGGGGCACCACTCCTCGGCAGAATCATTCCTGGTATCCTGGTCGACAGGCTTGGACGATTCAACATGTTCTCCTCCTGTAGTCTTCGCACCTTGATTCTTATCCTCTGTTGGACAAAGATAAGCACAAATTCTGCAATGATGGTCATGTCCTTGATGACATTTTGTTTGGATAGCTCTGCTAAAGATCCGAGGGACATCGACACCTGTATGGGGATGGGGATGTTTGTGGTCTCCTTGCGGCACTCACAGAGCCACACATCAATGGTGCTCTCGCCACTCATTATAAAGGCTTTCAGCAGGTGACGATCTTGAGCGATCTATTGGCGCTCTCTGAGACATTGTTATGCTGTTATCAGAACATGCCACTGAAAAGGGAGTATTTGGGAAGATTGGATTGTCGTCTTGGAAGCAGGCACAGCAGTCACTGAGGAAGGCCTTGAATATGTGCTCGGGTAGAGGCGTTAAAACAGAATGACATACTTATCATTGTTGGTCTAGGAGCTAAACTCTCCTTTTTCTGTAACTCTCCTCAGAGACCATCACTAGGAGTTTTCCTTTACTGACGAATGCGCTCGGCGAGTGTACACAATGGGAATTGGTGGCATTACAAAGCAAGGATGAAGGATACTACTGGATGGATGGGCTGATTAGTATAACGTTTGCTGGTATTACTCGCCATCGTCATGGCTTTGAGCTTTTCTCTTGCTCGATGTGAACACGACATCCAACCGCACTGATCCATAAGAAAGCTCTCATCGAATGATTTAGACCGAAAATGATGACCTGGACTTGTTCTGCTAGCAGAGTGAAGGCCATTGAATTTCGCTCTCAACGATGATTGTTCTACGGCATGATGGACACCTAGGAATTGTCAAGTAGAGATACAGGTGGAGGAGTGTTTTATAGTCGAGGGCATGACTTATCGATTGGCGCCAAATATCTTGGCGCCGGCGCTTGCTACGCTTTCCCCTATCAACTCAACGCCAACGCGGGCATCAGGACATGCGCTCATCGAAAAACACCTATGCCACCTGCCCAACAACAGAGATTGATTACTATATTATACCCACAAGAGCATACGGAATATCTCGCGTTATCCATACTTTCCTCAATACTACTCTGATAATATACTCACAGCTCGCTGCATGTTGCCCGTCCCACTAGCTATACACCATGGAGAAGATCCGGGTGAGCAAGGCAAGTTATACAGGCCCGCCACGCTCACCCTTCTGTCTCTGACACTCTATACCAGGTGGAGAAGGTCACATTATATAGGAGGGGCGACCGGCTCGACGGCACGCTCCATCTCATGCCCCACCATCTCGTCTTCAGCTATTTCCCCGTCCCCGCCGCCAATGCCCCCAAACCCGCAAAACCTCCCCGCCAGAAAGAAGTCTGGATCACATATCCCATAATATGCTACTGCGTCTACCGTCCCACTCCCCCAGCCTCCCACCAAGCCCCATCTATCCGGCTACGCTGTAAAGACTTCACATTTTTTGCGTTCCACTTCATACACGACTCAAAGGCACGCGACGTCTACGATAGCATTCGCTCGCTCACTTGTAAGATTGGTCGGCTGGATAGGCTATTAGCGTTCACATTCGACCCCCAGCTTCCCGAGAAAGCCATCAATGGCTGGGAGATTTACGATGCGAGGCGCGAGTGGAAGCGATTAGGCATCAGCGCAAAGGACACAGAGAAGGGCTGGCGGATATCGGAGATCAATATTGACTACCAAGTACGTTCGATATAAAGCTCAGAAAAAGGCAGAAGATATGTGCTAACATGCAAAACCACTAGTACTCTCCTACATACCCAGCTTTACTCGTCGTTCCCACCAAAATCTCCGATAATGTCCTCAATTACGCTGGCAAATACCGCTCGCGCGCCCGAATACCAGCCCTCGTATATCGCCACCCCATCAACAACTGCTCCATTACCCGCAGCGCGCAGCCGCTACCCGGCATCCGGGGCAACCGTAGCCCCCAAGACGAGAAGCTGGTGGCTGCCATATTCGCAACTAATAGTGGGTGGAAAACATCACAATCGTCTACACCGAATCCCGCTGGCTCAAGCCCCGCATCTAGTGTAGCCAACGTTGCTTCTTCGAGTGCTGACAGTTCTTTCGTGCCGGTAGTCGATGCCGAAGCCGTAGCGGGAGGGCGACTGACTGCGGAGGACCTGGAATGCTCCTCCGAAACCGAACCAGATACCCCGAAAGTGTACGGCGCACAGCAGCGGAATATGATCGTAGACGCGCGGCCGACCATCAATGCCATGGCTATGCAAACCATCGGCCTAGGGTCGGAAAACATGGACTATTACAAGGGAGCGCAGAAAGCTTACTTGGGCATCGACAACATCCACGTCATGCGAAGGTCCCTCGAGAAGGTCGTCGAAGCCCTCAAAGACTCAGACGTCACCCCTTTACCCCCAAGTCGAGAACTGCTCTCCAAGAGCAACTGGTTGCAGCACATCAGCAACATCCTAGACGGCACGCAGCTCATCGCCAGAACCGTCGGCGTAATGCATTCACACGTGCTGATACATTGCTCCGACGGCTGGGATCGGACGAGCCAGCTCAGCGCGCTGAGTCAGATCTGCTTGGACCCTTACTACCGCACCCTCGAAGGCTTCATCGTCCTTATCGAAAAGGACTGGCTTTCGTTCGGCCACATGTTCCGTCTCCGCTCCGGCTACCTCAGCAGCGAGAAATTTTTCGAAATTGAAGGCGAGCGCATCGGTGGCAAGAACGGCTCCAACAGCGAAGCCGGCGGCGGCAACCCGTTTGAGAACGCGCTCCGCGGCGCAAAGGGCCTCTTCAACCGCAAAAACGAGAGCAGGGAGTCCCTCGCCGACGCTATGGACGGCGAGATACAATATGCATCTGACGGCGCACAAACAACCGCTACCCCGCCTAAGCCTTCGTCGTTGGCGACCACAACTATCGGCGCTGCGGAGCAACACCGCATCACGAAGCCAAACGAAATGTCTCCCGTCTTCCACCAGTTCCTTGACGCTGCATACCAGCTCCTCTACCAATACCCTCACCGCTTCGAATTCAATGAGCGCTTCCTCCGCCGCCTCCTATACCACCTCTACTCCTGCCAGTACGGCACTTTCCTCTTCGACAACGAGAAGGAACGCGTCGAAAACCGCGCCGCGGAGCGCACAAGGAGCGTATGGGATTACTTCCTCTCGAGACGAGCGGAGTTTACGAATCCGAACTATGATGCTACGGTCGATGATAGTGTTAGAGGGCAGGAACGGATGATTTTTCCGAAGAAGGGCGAGGTTAGGTGGTGGGCTGAAGTCTTTGGACGTCAGGATGATGAGATGAATGGGCCGGCACTTGGTGCGCCTTTGACATTAACGCCTGTGCCTTCGAATCTGGAGAGTACAGATGTCTCTGCGACGCTATGGAGGAGTGGCGCGTCGACGCCGGTGCTGCAGACGCCTGTTGTGACGGGCACGGAGACGGCGGAGATGGCGACGCGCGCAGGGACGATGGTGCATCCGAGGCCTGGTTCTGTGTTGGCGCAGGGATTGGCGTCCGGGCTGGCGGGGCTTGGGATTGGTAGGGGCGGTGGGGTGAGTCCGCAACGGGCGAGGAGTCCGAGGCGGGTGAGGGAGGAGATGGAGGTTGAGATGCAGTAGTGGTGGAGGATAGATGAGAGAAGAGAAGAGGAATAATCGAGTGGCGATGATGAGCAATGAAGGGCAATTAATTGCTCGATCTCAAGGAGATATCTGGATTCCCATTATTGGTTTCGTGGTGAGAGGCAGACAGTGCTTTGAGACCCTCCACAAGTTCGAGCACTCCTCCTTTCGCCTCTGCACATTACCCAGTGTCAAGACTACTCGTACCAACCACGACGCATTCCCTCCTTCCATCCATCATACTCACACTCCAACCACTAGGTAAAAATCCCTAATCCCCTGCCTAACCCCCTGTTCAAACTCCCACACAAAACCCCCTCTCATACCACTCTCCCGAACCCTCTTCAACACCCAAATCTCCACACACCCGATTCTATCCGCGCCCTGCCTTGTCTGCTCCTCGCTCAACGCCCCTGACGCTCTGAGACCGAAAAAAGCGCTGGCGTCCGCAAACCCGACCTTCCACCCGTTTTCGAAGCGCCAGTGCTCGAACGACGTGCCCGGGGCTGTGGCATCCCAGTAATTGACGTGGGCGGCGACGGTGCGTTGCATGAGCGTGTCGCGCTGAGCTGCGGCGGTGCTGATGCGGGTGCTGATGTCAGAGGGGGCGAGGCGGCTGGGAGGTGGGGATGTGATGCTGCCGTTTGTAGTTTGGGCTGAGAAGCCCCATTCGCCGCCGGGGAGCCAGTCCTATGGTGATGAAGGGGTCAGATTTAAGTCGGGTTGGATGTCTATAGGGATGTCGTCTGCAGGGTACGATATTCTGCGGATGAGGCGGATGAGGTGGCAGAGGAAGACGGAGGAGAAGAGAGGGGGGGGGTTACGAGAGGAGGGAGCAGTTACCATTTTGTAGGTCCAGAAATAACTCCCGCCGGCGCGCTGTTGGTAGCGGGTGCTCTGCGCCTGGCCGAACCTCTTAACGAGGTCGGATTTGGCGTCACCGCCGCTCTTGGCCCACGAGTCTTCTGTTAGGACGCAGCTGTATTCACCAACGATGACTTGGACGGCGCCGCGGTCTATTACGCTTCCTTCTTTGCCGTCGAGGACGCCGAGTTTGGTGCCGACCTCGCTAATGATGGTTTGTGGTGTTTTTGCCTTGTCGGCGTCGCTGAAGGCCCAGTAGAGATGCGTATCGACGATTACTGGGCAGGTGGGGGGGAGAGGGAAGGCGGTGTTCTTGCTAGCGGCGTAGTCAAGCGCTTTGCTCATATTCCAGGCATCGGAGATGTAGATGGGGATGCTGGCGTCGATGGCGCTGATGGCTGTAATGCATCTGTCGTACCAGAGATACATGCCCGGAGCCTCCCAGTCCGCCTCGTTGCACAACTGTATGCCGATCACACCGTCCAGCCCATCTCTTACTTGCTGTGCGAGAAATTGTACACAGCGGACACCGAGGTCCTGGTTTGACGATGAGGTCCAGAGATCGGCGCGCGCGCCGTTGGTTCCGCTGTGGTCGGCGCCGTTGGCGCCACCGGGGAGGGCGTGTAGGTCTAGAAGAACACCGATGCCGTGTGCACGCAGACGGCCGGTTAGGTGTTGTACGGATGGCCAGGCGTTGGTGTATATGGACGAGTACTGGTCGAAAGGGGTGCCTTGGGTGAAGGCGGGCCCGAGGGTGAAGTAGCCGAGTGGGAGGCGGATTGAGGTGCCTGCAGGTGTCAATATAAAATTTAAAAGGATGGAATAGTAGCATTAGGAGATGTTCGAATAGGCAATGATACGAGAACTAATGAGAAATAATAGTGCTGTGGGTCTGAAGTCCTCCAGCTCCGACTAGACCGATTGCTGAACGCTGTTCTGTTCGAGAGCGGATCATGCAAAGCCCGGTTTTGATCTAGAATCGCGTCGAAAGAGCTCGAGTTGAAAATTTAAAAGGCACTCACAGTTTGCGGACTGAGATAGCCAAATAAGATCATCATCAGACACAGCATTCGCCCAATGAGTCTCGAATTTCGCCCTTGTCGCATCCATCCCTATCTGATCCACCCACAGATGCACAGCTTCCAGCTCACTCGACTGGTTCGACGCGGCATTTCCAGGAAACATTGAAGGGTGCAGCCATTTCTCAAGTACATATATGGATCCTAGGTTCGTTCCATGGTGGTATCGGTAGCGGAGGACATCTAAAGAACTTGGTTCAGCGATGGTGGGGGGCTGGTCAGTTTGAGCTGCATTGCGTCGAAGGAAGACAGGCTTGGAGCCAGGGATGGGCGGTGGAGGACGAGTGGTGGTGGGCTGTTCGTCCTTTCGGAGAGAGGACTGGACATGGTCTCTAGCTTTGTGGAGGAAGCCCTTCATCATGTGTTTATATGAAGAGGATAGCTTAAGAACAAAGCTGGGGAAAGATAAAAGAATGGCAATGATAGGTCCAAGAGAAGAGGACAACGACGAAAAGTGCGAGAAAGAATGCAGAGGCAGAAGTTATCGTGGTTCAGGGTGTGAAATGAATTGTCTCTTGACTATCTTGGTATGACTTTTTTAAACGCAAGAATTATTATAGCCGGATAGTTGCGTATCCCGAACCCAACGTCGACGGGTGTCAGCTGCTATGAGGTGAGGATCACTGCTTGTGACGTATCCCTGGCTCGACTGTATGAAGGTCCGATGCAGGTGGTGCAGATCAGCCACAAAGATCAACAGGGGAAGGAGTTCAAATGTCGGACTCGGGATGATGTTGAGAGTATAGGCTTCGAGATATCTAATTCACTCATCCTGTCTACATTAGCAAATGTTGACGAGAAGGTTCATGGAGAGCTGGAGAGCGTCCGCAGCCGGGAAGCCTGCGCCAAGATGGGGTACCCATGTTACTCTTCGGCCCGCAGCCAATGGCTGGGATCCCAGCCAAGCTCCATAAAGTCAGGCACTCAGGGTTCAACAACGCGACCTTCACCACAATCAACACCATCAAACAAACCTGGTGTTATTGCTACTGTATTGCTTCTTCGGCATAACAGCAGCTCAATTGTCTCCCATCGATCCCTTTCCTCCCCTCATTCAAACCTCCACCGCAACTATACACCATCCCGTCCCATTTTCGTACACACCCGTCCGAACGCGTTCTCTAATCATGTCAACACACACAGCCGCATCCACACTCGTCCAAGGCGCCGTGACGGCTCAAACAACATCCAGCATACCGACCAAGTTTCCTGCCCGTCGCGTCTTGGGAGATCTCACACCCAAGGCCATCAACGCGCCGCAAAACATCAACAATGTTGCAGACAGACACGACGCATTGAGGAGCCATAGTCCGCTCAAGCAAGTCCAGACCTTGTCTCCTGTAAGGTACATGGACGCCGAGAACATCGCCCGGCTCTCGATATCTGGAACTGCGAGAAAGAGGTCCATCAACGAGGTCGATGGCGCGGTCACAAGGGAGGAGACTCGAGAAATCGCGCCGAGAGGGTTTGGTCGACGTGAAAACTGTCTCAGGCCTGAACCTATTGCGTTTTTGCATGGACATACGGTATGTTTTGTGATTGTTGTGATCGCGTGCTTCCTGATGCTCATCTGTGCCCCAAGTCATTCCCCGTAATTGACCTTATGCACGACGACGACCTTTCCACGACCGAAGCCGATACTCCGGGGCGGGAAAGTAATGACTCGCAAGAGACAACCGCAAGCAAAGTCCCTTTCTCATCCCTAATCAACTACAGTCCTCACGGCTCCTCTCAAATCACGCACCCCCCGTCATCAACTCCGCCGCCCGAGATCCCAACGCCTTCCCCAGAAAGCCTCGTCAAATCTGTACGTTCCACCCACATCAACAATCACACAGCACTCCCAAAACCCACCATACTAATCTCCTTTCTCCCAGCAAGCTGAAACCCTCCGCCTCCGCCTCCGTATCGCCCTTTACAAAGTCCGTACAAACCAAACTAACATCCCTCTCGCTAACCTCGCCCTCCCAACAACAAAAACACCAACACCAACAACCACCCCCAACCCTTCCTCCAAAAACTCGTCCCACACCGCACCCTCTCCCTCAATCCCCAGCATCACAATCTCGCAGCCTGCAATCCCTCGCCTCCTCCCTGCCCCCGTCCTCCTCCCTACTGCCTACTCGAGCCGCCACATCACAGAACCTTATCTCCCCTCCTCGCCCCCAGCATCAATATCCCCAGACTGTAACTCTCGCATCATGGCGGCTGCGACTGCGTTTGCGACACCGGTCGCTCAGCGGAGGGGCGTGGAGCAGCTTAGCAGCCCGCCGGAGAGCGAGGAGAGGGATGGGATGGACGGCGAGGCTAGGGCGGGGAGGAGAAGAGAGGAGAGGTTTGAAACTGGTGATTTGACGAGCAGTGTTGTTAAAGGGAGGGCGGCTAGTGGGTTGCTCGAGTTGATGAGGGCAGGGTAGGGTGTTGGGACATGGGAAGAGAGAAGATTGTGTTGCATTATCATCGGAAACACGGAAAATGGAACCAGACTAGGGGGAAGGGGGAAAGATACATCTGCATTTATCTGATTGATGTTCCGTTTGCATTAAAGGCGTTTTATCATAGTTTTACTTTTCAGGGCGGTACGGTATGAGGAAAGCATTCTTGGATGGTGGGCATACACATTTATTTTTCTGTAAAGGTTTCAGGATGCAGCTTGACTGTTTTTCATCGTCAGCATATCCAGAGGTTTAAGGTCTGAAAAATATGTGAAGTTGTGGGTTCTCCGTGCATACTTTTTGATTGAAAATATCGAATGAGGGAGCGGAAAATTTCTTGAGTCGAGGAGAGAGTTGAATCTGCGCATGGATTATTCCGAGGATTTGTGAGTTTTTGTTTGTCGAGGGCTTGGAGGTGAGTGGATGATGTGGTGAGGAAGCAGTCGTTCGCGGGACTTTGGCGGCCGGGGCTGACACGAGGCTGAAGAGTGTCGTGGGCTGGATTCGAGATTATAGGAGTGGCTTTTTGCTGAAATAGTGTTCGCTGGTTTGGTGGTATTTAATAGTTCCGACCTCGAGACGCTAGTCGTCAGTGCGTGTTTGCTCGTAGCTAATTTCGCACTGATTATCCAACATCCCTGGCCGCATCTCTGGCCCTGGCCAAGTCGGCCACTCTACCCTCCAGAGAAGTAGCATTCGCACGTTGCTGTATGAAGATAGCGTAGTTAGAGTTTTTCAAGGCCGCTTGTGGGCATGTCGTTTGACAAGTCCCTTAATAGGCGTGCTTGGCTTCGTGGTCTTACGGCCATGCCAAAGTACAGGTGTGCGAGAGTAATTCAAGGCTTGCTCCTTGTATGGCGCCCGTGTTTTAGGCCCCATTACCTAAGCCTTATATCCATGGAGCACGCGGTGTTAATGAGAGGAGAATACTTGCTATACCGAGCAGACGAGCGTAAAATAGACATTCTGATATTTGATGTTCAATGCCCGATGGGCAGTTTTCGGTGATAATCTAGCCTTCGATACGTTCTTGAAGGGTTTATGGCTTGGACAAGTGCGATTTCTATTTACCTCTGCGGAACTGGGCTTGGTTGGCTTCTTGATCTTGGGTCGATGCCCAAATAGACGGGTATGCGAGTAGCACACACATTCCACGGATGTGAGGCGTTGCTGGAATTTTATTTCTCGCCTAGCCTATCCCTAAATGCCGTTTGGAGAAAGTGCGTTAGCAGAGAAGAGCGCAACTTGTGAGGGTGGCAGGCAGAAATCAGGCAACCAGCGTTGGAAGTCTGCGTCGGAGTAATCATGCCGCATTAGATGCGTTTGGAAAGACCTTTGGGTCTTGATTCACTCAGGAAGTTCATCCTGTCCGAGAATCGGACTTGGATGGCCCTGTTCCCTTGAACGGGTGCCAGAATGGGGTAACAGCGGCGACCTTGCGGCGTGCGTGAACGTTGCTGGAATTTTTTTTTTTTTTCAACATCCAGAATGGCGTTCTAGAGAAGGCATATTTGCGGCCTTGCGAACAACTCCCAAGGCTGTAATCGAGGAGTGGGGTGGTTTCGTGCGGGACTCGGCGAAGCCCTGGATGATTCTGTACATGGAGCGAGCATGCTTGGGCGGTGAGATGGTAGAGGGGACGTATTGGAACGGCGATCAGAAGCAATTTTGGTCAATTGGCAAAAAGGAGAGTGACCACGGGGGGTGTACAAGTGCTAGCTGCGGTTGAAGCGTGGGAATGTTGTTAGCGAAAACAACGATGGTGTTCTTGGATCAGTGACAGTCTCGTGTAAGAACTAGAAGCCTCGTGCAAGGCAGAGAGAGAGAGATAGACCTGTGGAGTATAAGGGGGAGTGGGATTGATTATTGAAATGTAGAAGGATATCTTGAGATTATCAGAGTGGCAAATATGACACAAGATTGAAGGAGAATGACGTTCAGTAATCATAATAAAAATAAAAAAAGAAGCGATAGCAAAGATACGCGGATTAGGAAATAACTGGAAATGGTCCGAGAAATCGCCCAGGAAACATGCTTTTGACGACACTGCCGACGCAGGATATGGAGAGCGAGGGACCGATGTCTAATTAGGTACCTGGTAGTCAAACTGTGAGGTCACAACCCAGCCGTTGATATTCAGAATAGCTGAGGTCTGACGAGATACCGCAGAACCTCAAGTTTTCTCTCCTTCCCATTTTTCCAGGCCATTGGGTGTCATATTCGGTTTCTTTTGCTACGATAAGGCAGCTACGATGCCTTTGCAGAGCCTCCCTCACGCTCACAAAGCAAGCTAAAAAGGCATCGTGTACCGCTCTTGAACGATGAAACAGGGACAGAGTGGGACGTGTTGTCGTTCATGCAGGCTTGGCACTCCGCTCTTGGCGTCGAAGTCGAGCTCTATTGATGCGGGAGGTTGTTGTGCGTGGGCGGGCTGAGAAAACTGCCGTTATAAAATTTCGTGGGTTATCTAAGATGGACTTGGACCTCCCAATTCCGGTGCGCTGCCCGCTTTAGCGAACTCCATGGTCCCGGGATGATTTCCGATAGGGGCCTCGCGGTTTAGGCTTGCCAGTGACATGTACCGGCTACACAAATGGTTAGAAACTCGACAAGATACGACCGACGTGGAGGTCCGTACTACCTTACAATCTATCCATCGATAGCATTGCAAATAAACGGAAAGACGTACGACGATGCCGGATGCATTGCTTTGCGGAATGGTTACCATGGATCACTGCGTAAATTCCTGTGCTTTGGGCCATTGGGTGGGTGCAATACAGCCAGCAAAGGCACCGAAGAGTACATCAACCATCTCTAATTCGGAGGTCCCCGTTGCGTCATCAAGAGCCTCGTCTCAAAATTGCGACCACTTTCACACGCAACGTAACTGCCACGGTTACAACACTGACATGGAACGGCTACCCGAGCGTGGGAGAGGTTGATTTCTCATAACAGATGGTGATTTTGTGCTTTAGAATCAAATGGTCAGAGGAGCTCTACGTGGCTGTTTGACTGAAGCTGAGAATTCTATATCAATGTGGGAATTCCACGGACGTGAAGTGTATCACTTTTGAAGGGTATTTTCAATCCAATGTCAGCCTTTTTTTCGGAGTCTCCGCCGTGTCGCTACACCTTCACCTTAGTAAAACGCCATTTGTTAACTCGAACGGCTTTTCCAAATAGGCCATGAAACTGGTATCTGGCCTTGGCAGGTCTGCTTTTGGGGGGTGTTCCTGTTGTAGCGCCTCTTCCGAGTCTAGTGTGTGGGATTTGGAACTTAGAGACTGCAATCATTTGACGAAAAACGCCGATGTAGCTTGGGGAATCTAAACTCCCATATTGATTGGAGGTGTCTGCAGCCCACAGTTACAGAGCAAAAAGGGTGGACACGAAATAAGAAATTCTAAGAACCAGATCCGCTGCAGGGAGATCTCCTTCTCTCCACAGATGCTCCCGACAGGATCTGCAAGATCCGTTGACCCCCAAAAGGTTGAGGGAGGTGTGAATATGCGGACGCACAGCTCGCGGGACCCAACAGAAGTGAAACATGAAATTTCTTGGACAAGAGAAAGAAAGGGATACGAAGCGCTGATGTCCTGGGCATTCGTCCGTTCCTAGCCGTTACGCGGGGAACGTGTTCTTTGGGGCTCCTGGCGTGGGATTTTCGTGGGACCTCATCTCACCATCCAAGGCAAGGCATCATGGCAGCATCGTCATCCTAGAGCGTTCATGCTGCAAACGGCGACGAAAAGGGGCATTGTAAATGATGACGTGAAAAATATTGACAGCCATAAGAGAAATTTTCATACCCTCACTATGCCCATCCGGGACCGGGGCATCTCCACGCGCTTCGCCACGAATATTGCGTTATTGTCCCATGCGTGACGGACTCTTCATTGTCACGATGCCGTCGACAACCCGTGCCAAGTGAGGCGACATAGTCTTAGGCGCGGCATCTCATCAAAATCTTTTATGTGCCTGCACAGTCCGCAAAGCCTGGTGAAAATCAGGCTGCCAAGACATAACACCGTCAGGGCAGAGAGACATGGATCGGAGTAATTCACTTTACGAAACGTGGAGGTCTAGCTTAGCGTTGGTTTTGCATCGGAGCCGTCAAGTTTCTCCGGCATGCCACCTGGTGTTTTTTGCGTCGCGGAGGACTGTGCCTACGACATTGTTCCAGCATCCGGCACTGAAATCTCAGGGCTGCTGAACTGATAGAGACTGACTCGGATCGGAAGGACATGCAGCGAGTTCCTGCAGGCCGTGCCTTGTCAGTTTCATCCGCGATTTTGAGTTCCGCTACTCTGAGCGTGTTGAATTGAGTCGGTTATGAGCGTCCGGGTGAGGCGTCCGCCAGCCCCCAAACAGAACCCCAAAGATTTGAGATCCCACGCCTTGCCTGTTTCTGCACCAGGCAGCAGAGTGTTCAACGTTCGGAAAAGACTCGGCATGTCCTTCCATTTAGAATGTCAAAAATGGGGGGGG
>KV745513.1:0-14192 GCA_001692735.1 Lepidopterella palustris CBS 459.81
CACTCGCTTGCGAATGGTCATGGGCGGATGGACTTAACCCCTGATCCGCCAAGACTCTCAACCCTTGCGCACGGGTAGGAAGATTAAGTAAATGTTAAAAATACTATTGCACTTAATTAGTATGAAGAGCATGTTACCTTTCGTTTACTTTGGTAGGACTCTTCTTCTTCTTCTTCTTCTTCTTCTTCTTCTTCTTCTTCTTTAGCTTAGCCTTTGCTGAAATGAAGCTCTTTTAGCTATCGTCAAGCTAGGCCCATCACATAATGGGTGTATTTCTCTAGTCATCATGTTACTGAAGCTTTGTCGCAGGTGGACCTTCCTAACATCAAAATATATTTTATCATCTTTTCAGTTGGGCAATTCCTTGGTCTAAGCTATGGTAAAGGCAATGCTCAAGTAGGCTTGTGGATTGGATTTGATCATCAAATTCTCTCCGAACCGGTACATTGATGACACTGGCTAGTGCTAAACGGCGAATATCTACTCGGAGCATTCTACAATTCTTGCGCCTCAAAAAGCTCGACTCCTTCGCCATGTTGCAACCTATTCTTCATACAGCTCGCCGGTTCTTTGCAACCCCATGGACTAACCTGCGCCCGCTTAGCGAACTCCGCCGCACCTCTAGCCGCCACATAGAGAGGCACGTCGGGATCCCTGTTACCCATTATTGTGCTTTCCTGGTCTTGTGGAACCCAGAACGTATCTCTCAACACCCTCAAAAACGTCTCATTGCTTGCCTCCTCGCCCAGTAGCAGAACCGTATCGAAAGGCTGCACAGCTCTCTCCGCAACTAATAACATCTTCGCCTGCACTTCGCGCCAATACTTTTCTTGATCAGCATACCCCTCTCTCGCCGCAAATCCAAGCTCGAAATCCATCACCGATCTGAGTTCCCATCCGGTATTCGCATCCGTACGCACCGTATGCACCACACTTAGCCACTCCCTGCTCAAGCCAGCGGCTAAGATATATCGTCTCTCCATCCCGGCATTCTCAATCTCGCAGCTGTCCACGTCGCCCGGGTCTGCGCAGAGCCCGTAGCCCATCCCTGCGAACGTCGCCGACGTTTCTGTAAAGTACCCGAAATAGTTGTACAAGTGTAGACTGCTAAGGCCAGCGTACTCCATAGCGTCTGTAATGTCTTCTTGAGTCAAGCCGGGCAGCAGGGGTAGTGCAATCGCTGCGGCTGAGATGGTTTGGCGGAGGCGCATCTCCGTTGCTTGATGGAGCTTTGAGATTATTCTGGACAGAATCTCGACTTGTGGGGTAGCGGGCAGGCCGAGGCGTTTCCGGAGCTGGCGTTTTTTAAGTCGAGCGAGGTAGCGGAGCTCATCCCACAGGTTGTCGGGGTATTGAGGGCTAATTCAACATCAACCAAGTACTGGGAGAACACGCCCATTTCTCGTTTACTCTGGTCTCGAGCTTTCCAATGAAAGCCTCTTCATCAGCGACAAGTGCTCTGCATCGGCAGACACCTACGAGAAACTTGCATTAGCGGATTCGGGTTTAAGGAGCCATTAACCTGCCTTTGCCACGTTAACAATACTACCATTGTGGAACCGAACCGCCGCAGTGCTAGAAGTCTCAGTAAACCTACTGTATAAAATCGGGGTCGCTCGATTGAAATGTACCCATAAGACGGCGTGACGTCGAAACCTACACCTGGCGCGATTATGGACTCCCGCAGCACACATTCAGCGCATCGTGGCAATGGCCCGAAGCGGGGACGGTCGCCTGGTGTGGACGCGTAGCAGACTATGCCAAACCACAAGAATCCAATTACGATATGAACGATCATAGCTCTGAAATATCCTTAACGTCGTTGGAACACTTCCTTTGAATATTGTACCCAGCAGTGGAGAAGCCTCGCCTTAATACACCTACAGCCACAGCGGGAGAGCAGTAAGTGCATGCGGCGTAGCACGCTGTGCTGCGGCGTTGCCAGTTAACCAGCAAGTCAGTCTCTAATTTCAGCCATGCGGCACAGGCTCTACCCAGCCGCTTCTCGTGCCTTTTCCAAGGACATTTTCAAGCAAAACCCACAAATTCCGCTCCCGCTGCGCAGCGCTTATCTACCCTAATAATAACACGCATAGTGTGCATGAGCCCTTCTATTGCGGCGGAGGATAAACATTATGTAACGTCCTGCATATTAAACTGGCGAGAAGCTGCTAGATCTAGACCCTAAGCTGGCCACGGTTTTTTATTCTATTAAATAGAATGTTAAAAAATTCAATTCAATTTAATTTAAATTAATTACATATAAATAGCTTTTAAAAGTGGTGGTAATTGATTTAGTTAGGTTGCCGAGTTCAGGGGTAACCTAGTGCCATGGGGCCCAAGCTTATCTACTGGGGTTCGTTCGTCTCCGACAATGTCAACTCCGAAGGTTCTCGATTTGCTGAGTAGTTGTTGCAAGCTATTACGACGAGAATTACTATTGATGACGCGCGCAATACCAAATCGACAACTGGTAACGAGGCCTCCAAATCGATCAAAACAACAAGAAATATACGAAAACGATGATATTAAATTGAGCTTGCAACAACATACTATCAACTCTTATCTACTCTCATCACGTTCTGATATCTACGCTTTATCCTCCAGTCTTCGACGTTTCATTGCCATTGCTTGCCAAAGAAATCGAGGAGAGTCTTATAACCTCGAGCGTATTCCTCCTTCCCACGCGGATTGGACAAATCGGCGCGCGCCGCCATCCAACCATGGACTTGGTCAGAAAATGTCTCAACGTGGTGCGGCACCCTTAGCTTGCTCTCAAATTCCTTAACCGCATCGGCCGGGTCTTCTCCAGAGGCAAGCAAAGCATATGGCACCGAGATCTTCTCCGCTCCTGTGGGGTCAATCATGGCAGGATGAGCTGCGGCGGCAACGGTGAATGGGTTCGAAGAGGCGGATGTTATGAGCTCTACTACCTTGCCGCCCCAGCAGTACTACAAATGTCCCAGTTAGTGGGATTACGAGACAATGAACGTATCTAGACATTTGACCAACTTACACCGAGGATGCCCCAGGACATGATGGAGGGATTGGCAGCTTGCAAAGCCTGGACATATTCCGGCAGTGCAGCCGCGACGCCGTGCGGGTCGTTGTTGCCGAACCACTTGCCAAGCTTCTTCTGCTTCTCCTCTGTATCGGGAGGATACCTTTCACAACGCTGTTAGGCGCAGTGTGCGCCTCAGAAGATAAAGCACTTACCACTCAGTTGGGACAGGGTTGCCTTTGAACCAATCCGGGATGAACACCTTGTGCGTTTGATGCTCATTGCTCGTGGCCAGAATATCGGCGCCTTGAAGCGTCTGGTCGAAGTACCCGAATATATCGAATATAGAGACGAGGCCCTTGGTGGCGTTAGCTGGACCAGTCACATCTGCATTGATCGCTGGTTAGCTGGGAACCGGGGTGGGAGAAGGGCGGCGCTCACAAGTTTTCATGCCGCCAAGCTGCTCGTACATGCCCTTGGGGACATATCCAGAGGATACGACCGGCGGTATGTTGCAACAGGCCTCGCTGTGGCCGTGGGTAGCAGGCATAGTAGCCATGGTAGCGATTTGGCACTGGTAGTGGACCGAGGGAGATGGCAGAGATCCTGCCAACGATTCTGTTTTGATATTCCTTGTTACGACCGTCAAAAAGTTTCTAAGTGGTGTGGAGGGCGAGGAAGATTGATTGGCAGGCGATTTTATACTTGTTGCAGGGGATTCTAACACCTGTTTTAGAGCTGCTGAATGTAGCCTGCGCGACGTCAACGAGGTTGCACGTATCGAATGTCCTGGGAAGCGCAGATATGAAGGCATGATAATGTATTCGAGTCAGAGTTGGGTTACTGCATTCGAGTTCCTGTGGAAATGTTGAGGCTCTGAATCCTAAGGAGCTCTGGTTCGGAAAGTTAAATGCACGAGAGCCATTTTCGTTAATTCGGAGCTCCGCGGAGATCAGCCTTTCATCCCCGACTCGGAATCCTATACATCGGAGGAACAAGTTCGAAACTCCGCGCCCATCGCGCAGTTTGCGACACAAACTGGAAGGCTTGAAATCGAAAATGGAAGTATTTCCCATTTTGATTATTGAACGGATGGCTTCCGAGATGGCTTCGGAGGGCCGCGAGAGCACTCACCACATACGTCAACTCTTCTGCTTGTAAAGCGCATCCAAACTATTCCACGCATCTGCTGCGTTTGTTTCCGATCATACCGTCGACCGTACATTTCGCAGCAAGCAAATCCCCATCAGCCGCAACGATTCCCTTTGCACAATGGCAGTGTCAAATCATCCTACTCCCTCGCCTACTTTCATCCCAAATCCCACCTACCTCTTCAGCGCGACGGTCAATCTCGGCAAGAGCCTCGGCCCCATCTTCATGGTCGAAGGCGGCGTCCGCTTAGTCGAAACAATCACCGGCGGTGCCATCTACGGCCCTGGTTTCAACGCCACAATCGAAGGGGGAGTCGCTGCTCCGATTCTTGTGGACAACGGTGACGCAACGAGGATACTAATACCGTACATATATACCTACGGTTATGCGGGCGATGGATCTCCCTTCTACATGGAGGAGACTGTAATCGGGTCGGGTGTCACTCAGAATACGAGATTGATCATTAATGTTGGGGGGAAGTATCAAGGGTTGCAGACTACGTATGTGCTTGGGCAGCCGAGCGTTAATGAGGATAGGACCATTGCTTTGTGGAATGCTTCAGTGTGCCGTTACTGCCGTAGATGGGCGGCAACTGCAAGTCGTGATGACGAATATTGAAATGAAATTCACGAAATAGTCACTCCAAGAACCTTGATGAGCTACTGAAGCATAAACATTATAATTTGCACCCGACCGTGACCGCTTGAGGATGAATCTATCCACAAAAGCATTTCACCACTTACTTTGTTATCCAGCAGACGTTTCCATCCCTCCAAGCTGCAAGTTGTAGAGTAGCTGAGTTTTTAGCCTGATGAACTCAGAACAAGAAATCAAGACTATCTAGAAACGTCATCTCATGGGGTTTAATGAACGAATATGAAGGCTTTAATCGCTGCAGGAATAACTAAACTGCATTGAGATGTATGAGGAATGATGCTAACATCTGGTGTGTATACACTGTTTAGATAGGAAAAAGCAACCTCTCCCACTGAAGCGCCACTGAGCTTGTGCTTGATTAATAGCAATATCAAGCCCCACAAGACCCTCAAGACAGCTGCCACATCACCAAGCCCTCTCAGCCCAATCAACCTATTCATCAGGACAAACTTCTCAGCGTAAATAGTTGCCTCTTGATCCCGTTGCTTCTGTGTGATCTCCCCACGCCAAACTCGATCAATCTGCTAGCAATTTCGAGCTGCCTGCTCAGAGGCCATGCTCATATGCGACTTGAACGTCGTGAAGGCATCTCCAACAAGCACGAGACGGTCGTCAAAGAAGCTGGCCTGGCGAACCTGTGTATCTCCTACGTTGGTGACAAATGGACGCGGCGTCTTGAACACAACCTCGGTGAGAGCAGCAATCATCTGCGACTGATAGCGAGCAACCTGGTCAGCCCGCAATTTTGGGCTGACTAGCCCTTGCGGAACGGTGTAGGGGTGAACTCTGCCATTAACATCCGTGAAGATGGAGGCCATCTCTGGCGAGCCGTCGGGCACAACGAAGCACCAGACCCAGTTGAGAAGGCGTTTGCCTAGCTCCACATGGCCGGTCTCATTAGGGATTAAGTAGCTGACGAAAGTCAAAAAAAGCTTACGAAAGTTGCAGGGAAGGATGTTGGCAACTCTTACCTGATGAAATACGTCCCCTTCAACAGTGTGAAATTGAGTCGATTCGAGAGGTACTCAATCGTCTCCTGTGACCAAAAGCGCTCTGGTACTGTTCCCCGTCAGGCAATGTAGCCGGCATAGTCCTTCCGCGTCGGCACTTGCATAATCTTTGCGACAGAGGAATGCACACCATCCGCAGCAATGACCGTATCCGCGCTGACACTGCCCTCTTCACCAGTGCTCACATCGACATGCTGAACCGTCACCCTGCCCTTCTCCCTGTCGTAGCTCAAACCGATGGCGCGCTTTCCAGGCCGATATTTTCGACCATGCCATCTCCTTGCTTTGGTGCAGGTGGTTCGCGCACTGTTTCCCACTTCATTCCGTCAAAGTTGGCTCGCAAGGTGAGGTACAGACATCCCCAGTTACTCATGTGACGCGGTGAGGGTCTGTTGAGCACGCGAAGCCGTTTTCGCAGGCAACGCTGATGTATTTAGCGAATATCGCAGCTGGAAGGCCAGTGGTGTCGTATTTGTTTAGGAGGGATACAACGCTTGGGCCGATGGTGACGCCGGATTCATGGTTGTGTTGATCCTTGGAGGGGTCTTGCTCCAGCACGATAACATTAGTGCCTCAGCCTCCTCAATCTTCCCACGCAGTTGCTTCGCCTGCTTTCTCATGGTCTTGTACAAGCGATCATTCGTCAGCACAGCCATCGAGCCTTCCTCGAACAGCACCGTTTTCTCTCCGCCAATCCCTTTCAATCTCGACATCTGCTCTCCTTGTGCTTCAGCGCCAGAAATAGCGACTATCCTTACATCGAGTGGCAGGCCCAGAATTCCCTCAGAACCACCCGGCGAGCTGAGCAGCATGGACACAGCCTTCTCCGCGGGATCCCTGCCGGCGCATATACAGATAGATTGCAGTTGGCGGAGCCGCAGCCCACGGTACAGGTGAATATCTGCTTCTATGGATGGGTAGGCGGAACTTCTGGATTGGTGTCCAGAGTGCGCTTCAAGCATTTGCGAAAGTTGCCCATGGAGATGTCCGAAGATGGATGAGTAGATTCGTGTTAGGGTCATGAAGCAAGAACATGCGAGCAGCGTCGTCGGTATGCTCAAATGAGAGGTGGAATCTGTGGCAGGGAGGCGGCTGTAGTTGGATAGGATGGCATAAAAGCGGTGGGAGAGAAAGAGTGCGTCGCCGATTGGATAGTCGTGGAGTTCGTTGCCAGATAACTTCGACAGTCGATTCTCGTAAGGAGACATCTCAGCTAGGAGGGTGGTGAGGTCGATGAGCGGACCGGGCATTTCCTCAGTCGACGTGTCCATATCGACACCATTGTCAGCCCGTGGAGTGTTTGAAGGGGAAAACAAAAGGCTTTGGAGCTCTGCATGGGCACTACGGTCGACGGAGAGGCATGTCTTCATGCTAGCTGTTGTGCCGGCTTGATGCGTTCAAGCGCTATTATCATCCATGAAGGCTGACTGATTGGATCCGGAGAGGAAGTTCGATGGCTGTTGCAGGAAGTCGTCCAGGGAGAACTTGTCCAACACCCCCGTATCATGTTGCCAGAAATCTGACATGCTGCCTTCGGGGGCGCAGTCGACCGCCACTGTGTTGTCGTCCAGGCTGAGCATTGGTGGCGAATTCTTTTCTGACAACAAGCCAAGAGGATCCAGAGTCACCGCTTCTGGAGAGGAAGAAAAAGAGCCAGAGAGAGCAAATGTACTCATCCCAAGCAAAACAGGCATCGAAGCGTCCTTGTCCTTGCTGGATACCTGTGGCGGGCTTTCAGCATTGCCAGAGAGTTTTCTGCAGCGTCCAGTGCGTCCAGTCTTTGACCGCGAGCTAAAGACGCACGATTCCGAAACCTTGGTCCTCACGCACCGCTGGCAGGGTGCACCGGAGTCTGTCTCAGTGGATGGGATGAATCGCAGCTTTTGGGCTCGACAACGTTCGCATGATGCGCGGAGCGGAGCGGTGGTGGTCCTGTTCATGCTGGGCTGAACTGCTGGTGGCAATGGTGAGAAATGCACCAATTGAACAAATAATGGTCACGGCTGAGCGGACCTGGCCGAGCACCTAAGTCACGTTCTTCTCATGTATCCGCAGCGAAGTTGATACAAACGTACATGGCGGCCTAAAGCTGAAGGCGGCTGTTTCGACTCCTGTGTCAGTGGCTTTCATCCAGCTAAATACGTAGAATCACCCATTCGCTCTCTCCGGATTTTCCAACAGGATTGGCCTCTTGGCACTTCCTGCCCTGCAGATATGCCGTATTCTTGCATAAAGGCGGCAGCAAAGGACGAAAGAAAGGATGGGATTCGCTACAGAGACAGACACTTTGGCTAACCGATACCTAGGTACTGTCAATCGACGCGGACATCTCTAAAGATAAAAGGTATGCATTCGTAAGCATATTCACGGGCAAGATTGTAGCACGAATGGGCGCCCCGAAGTTCTCCATCAGACTCAAGACCATAGACAACTCGCAAAACCCAACACCTAGACATGTCAGCAACTTGAATTCCCACCAATTACGCTTAGTAATTGGGAAGTGGGAAGTTTGAGCTTCTAAGAAAACGATATTTAGGAAGGATGTCAGACGATATATTGAAAGCTGAGGGATTGGCAGTTTGGTATGGAGGGATAATGTAGCCACCAAAAAATTATCGCGAAGCGATGTTATCGGCTTATTGGTAGATCGTCTTGGCAGTGGCTGACTGTAAGCAGTTGCGCAATCGTGCAGATCGCGCGGGAACGTCCGTACGAGAAGAGAGCTGTTGTCGAACGTCCGCGGATCCTCCGACGCAGGGCCACGGTCTATCGGGCACCATCCGACGATCTGTGCCGCCACAACCGTTCATATTTACTTGGCTTTTCTCGAACTTTAACTTATTTTTACTTAGCTCTTCTCTAATATAGGGCTATAGTTTATGAGATACTATCTAACTATCTCTACCGATATAAACATTTATCTTTACTTGGCTTTCCTCTAACCTTGGCTTATTTTTACTTGGCCTCCTCCAACGCACGGCCACGGTTCATCGGACACCATCCGACTATCTCCGCCGCCACAACCGTTCATGTATACTTGGCTTTACTCTGATCCTAGCTTATTTACTTTGCTCTCCTCCGACGTAGGGCTACACTATCCGGCTATCTCCGCCGCTATAACTGTTTATATTTGCTTGGCTTTTCTCTAACCTTAGCTTGTTTTTATTTATCTTACCTCCAAAGTAGGGCCACAGTCTATTACACACTATCTGACTATCTCCGCCTCCACAATTGTTCATGTTTACTTGGCTTCCTCCGACCTTAGCTCGTCTTTACTTGGCTCTCCTCCGACGAGCTGGTATACCCGCCAGCACTTCTGCTTCGCTTTCCCTTTCGCTTTCCTCGCGGTTCTTCGCATCTGAACTAAGGAACATCCGCATTATCAGTGAGAGATTGGCCGAGAGTCAACGAGCTTTACCACTTAGATTATTTAGACCACTTTAACCAACGGTATATCCAACACATTTTAAACCATGTCGCAGGCACCCGGTAGCATCGAGAAAGAGCCCTCTCTTGAGGCCGCACTACCCAGCGAGGGCGAAGATGCGACTGCTAACATGATTGACTGGGACGGGCCAGATGATGCAGCCAACCCCATCAACTGGCCCAGCCGCAAGAGATGGGCGCATATTATCACAGTCGCCATACTCGGACTGATTCCGTAAGCATACTTCATTGACTACCATGTGTTCCATTCTCTGCTAACATGAGCTACTTTCCTGCAGGAATATGGCTACGACTATGGTTGCGCCCGGAATTGGCGATGTGGTGGCCGACTTCAACGTCAGTTCCTCAGCAATCAGCTCTCTTGCCGTTACCATCTTCCTACTTGGCTTAGCTTTGGGGCCCATATTCCTTTCTTCCATGGGAGAGGTATTCGGTCGCTTACCGGTGTACCACGCTGCCAATATAGTCTTCATCGCCTTCACGGTCGGCAACGCCTTGAGCAAGAACATTGCACAGTTCATGGTATTTCGGTTCCTCTCAGGCTGTGCAGGCGGCATGCCGCTGGCGATGGGTGGCGGGACTATTGCAGATATTACCTTCCCATCAAAAAGGGGCTTCGCAACCGCATTGTTCAGTTTAGGGCCGTTGGCAGGACCAGTAAGTTGACACCCTCCCTCATCTTTGAAGCTGAAGACTGATCTGTATTCAGGTGCTCGGTCCTGTTATCGGCGGTTTCCTCGCAGCTAGCAACGGCTGGCGCTGGACCTTCTGGCTGCTGGCCATCCTCGGCGGTGCCGTTGAAGCTGCCACCCTAATCGTGATGCGCGAAACATCTCCTAAGATCCTCCTCGAGCGCAAAGCGTCCCGTCTTTGTATTTCCACGGGCAATGCGCGCTTAAGATCCAAGCTTGCCCACAAGTTAACCTCACAACAGGTCCTTGCTCAGGCCTTGGTTCGTCCTACCATGCTTCTGATCCGCTCGCCTGTTGTATTGGCTCTGTCGCTATACGCTGCTTTGGTCTTTGGGGTGATGTACCTCCTGTTTACCACCTTCGACGGCGTATTCAGGGGCCAATACGGATTTGCTGCATCGATATCAGGGCTAGTATACCTAGGGCTGGGCATCGCGTTGGTCCTGGGTGTGGTCATCTTTGGAAACCTGAATCCTCGAATTCAAGCAGCGCGCATGAAGGCCGATGGTGTAGACACGCCCAAGCCTGAGTACCGCCTCCTACTCATGATCTGGCTCAGCCCCTGCGTGGCGTTGGGCCTCTTCATTTATGGCTGGACGGCATACTACAAGGTGTATTGGATCATTCCTATTATTGGAACGTTTTTCATTGGTCTTGGAGCCTATTTCGTTCTTGTAAGCTCCACATTATGGTGTTACAGTACGTATAAAACAAGAGCTGACCGCCACCAGATGCCCACGCAGCTCTACCTTATCGAACTATTCGGCTCCAAAGGTGCCGCTTCCGCCCTGAGCGCCAACAACGTCCTGCGATACATGGGCGGTACGTTCCTGCCGCTGGTTGGGCCGAGTCTGTACAGGGCGTTGGATTACGGCTGGGGCAACACTTTGCTCGGCTTTCTCGCGCTGTTGTTTGCCTTGCCTCCTGTTCTGTTTTATAAATATGGCGAGCGTCTTCGCGCGAACGAGGCTGCCGTGCTCTGAGTGGGCTTGAATGGGAAAAGATGATACTGACGTGTTATTGTCCATGGCGGGGTGAGGTCGTTGTAGAGTTTCAAACTAGGTATCTAGTTTGGTCTGCCTTGGTCATAGCCCTAGCTTAATAATAATACAAAGAGTTAAAATTGGGGGGCTGTAGACTTTTCTGTTGCTGTCGCATACATTTTTGAGCGATATTATCGCGATTGCAGGTCAAAATCAGGTAGTGCAGCGATGGCCGGACTGTCGATGTTTACTTTAGTGTTCCTCTGGGGCCGGCAAAGTTTTGATCCGTCCGGGAAATTAATAACGTATTTCCCGGCTACTTGAATCTAACTACTTAACCACCCTTTTCTATACAAAATCGTAAATTTTAAACTACTATAAAGTAATAACTACTAGTACTATTATTATAAAAATTTAGATAACGTACTTTATAAGTAAGCGCCCTACCTAAACAAGTACTTTACTAAACGCTACTAAAAGTTCTATATACTAATAATATATTATATTATAGTAATACTAATCTCTAAAAAGCTATATTAAAGCTAATATATAGCTTACTATCTTTAATTATTTAAACAACTAAATTAAAGGCCTATAACGCGCTAAGGCGATTTATAGCGTTTCTTAAAGAATAATATAGTAATAATATAATAAAAAGTACTCTTAATATAACTATAAGCCGAATTTAAAGCGCCTTATAAAAATAAAAAAAAAGGTAATTATATAATATATACTTAAGGAGAGTTTATATAGAGTATCGCCGTTAAAGGCCTATATATAAAATATAGCTAATAAACTACTAAAGAAGTAGAGTAAAAAGTCTATTAGTAAAAACTAGGTTAATAACTTTATTAAGTGTACACTAAAGTTTATAACCCGGTAAAGCCGTCTATATAATTACTAGTAAGCTACCTATAAAGACCCGGTAGTTATTTAGCTATAGTTTATACTTATTTAGAAAATAAAGGCGTAGTAGAGTATTATAAATAAGAATACCTATAACTTTAATAAATTAGGCTTTTTAATAGGTAAGATATTATCTTAACTAGTTATTATAAACTTAAAGAAACTTAGAAAAATAAAGAAGTTTTAACCTAGTAATTATAAGTAAGTTACCCTAGTATAAGGTATTAGGGTAATAAAAAAGGCTATTTTACTATTTTTTATCTTTATATATAAGATTTTAATCTTTACCTAGTTTAAGGGCCTTTAGTATAACTAAATTATTTTAGTTAGCCCTAATAGCTAAATTAATAATAACCTTATACTTATATAGCTTAAACACTTTAATATATATATAAAGCCTATTAAAGTATATAGCCTACGTATAATTAATAGCTATAAGAGCTATTAGTTAATTTCTAAAATCTATATAAAGAAAAAAATACTCTTTATATACCTTTATACTTATTATACCTATTATAGCCTCTTAATATTACGTACTTTTTATTATTAAACTATAGGTATAGTAATAAGATCTTAGGGTTAGTATATAACTATACCTACTATATATTTAAAAAGACCTTTCTACTAGTATTTAAAGCTATATATAATAAGGTATTTTTAAAGAAAAATATCTATATAGAGTTTAAAGTAGCTAAACTAGTTCTATATAACTTAAATATTATATTATTAAAGCTTAATATAAAGCTATATATACTAACTTTACTATAACCTAATACTATTATATAAAAGGTAAAGATACCGCGTAACGTTAGTAAAATAAAGGCACAAAGTATTCTTATTTAATAGAGAATATAAAAGCGCCTAGGGTTCTTAATAAGCTTAATTAATAAGTAGGTTAAGTAGTTAAGTAAAGGCGTATAGTAAATAGTATATAAGATAGTATTAATATAGAAAAATATAGCGCGTCTTTAAGCTATAATTAAGGTAGCTATAAAGTATAAAAGTTATAAAAAATAATATATATAAACTAAAAAGACCTTAATAGTTAGTAAATTAACTAACTTAGTTACTATAATAAAGGTTAGTAGTTATAATAATAATAAGAAGCCTATAAAAAAAGTATAGGTAAAAAGGTACTATAACTACTATAGTAAAACTAGGTATAATTCCTGTACCTATAAAGTAAAGATAAAGAATATTAATAATAGTAAAGCTTTTAAATAATTATATACTATTCTATATACTACTTCTATTTATTATAGTATTACGTAAAATTATTACGTAGAAGTTCTAGTAGTGTTTAGTAAAGCGCTTATTTAAGTAAAGCGCTTACTTATAAAGTACGTTATAAGTAAGTAGCTTTTCTAAATAAGTAGTTACTTTAAAATCTACTAAAATTTTCAAAAAAAATAAACCCTTAGTATTTTAATAATAACTAAATAATTAATTATAAAAATTTATAATTAATATATTTTATAAGCGAGTTAGTACTCTAAGTAAATTAGTAGCCTTATTATATTACTACGTCTATATAGTAACGTCGCGTAATACTCTAATAATTTATAGTAATATATAGAATAGTATATAATTATTTAAAAGCTTTACTATTATTTATATTCTTTATTTCTACTTTATAGGTATAGAAGTTATATTTAATTTTATTATAATAGCTATAGTGCCTCTTTACGTATACCCTTTTTACTATTATTTTACTATTATTATAATTACTACTCTCCCTTATAGTTACTAAGTTAGCTACTTTACTAACTATTAGGGTTTTCTTAGTTTATATATATTACCTTTTATAACTCTTATACTTTATAACTATTTTAATTATATTTTAAAGGCGTACTATTTCTTTATATATTAATACTACTTTATATACTATTTACTACGCGCCTTTACTTAATTACTTAACCTACTTAATAATAAAACTTATAGAAAATTCTAGGCACCTTTATATTCTCTATTAAATAAGCGTTACTTAAGCCTTAATTTTACCGGTATTACGTAGTATTTTCGCCTTTTATATAATAGTATCTAGATATAGTAGAGTTAGTATATATAGCTATATATTAAGCTTTAATAATACTATATCTAGGTTATATAAAATAAGCCTAGTATTTCTAAATATAGCGTAGATATTTTCCTTTATAATTGCCTTCTTAAAAGTAGCTAAAAAGGCTAGTAGAAAATATTCTTTACTAATATAGTAGATATAGCTACGTGCTAAGACTAAGATTTTATTACTATATAATATATTCTATAAGTAAGTCGCTTAAATAAGCGAGTTACTTACCTTAATAAAGTTATACTACTTTAGAATTAAAGAACTCTATAACGC
>KV745514.1:0-14183 GCA_001692735.1 Lepidopterella palustris CBS 459.81
TATAGTAATATTAAAGATAGTAAGATATATATTTTCTTTATTATAGGTCTATTATATATTACGTTATTAAGGTATTATATAAAGTTATTATATAGGCGTAGCAATATAATAGGGCTGCCAACTTACTTAGGGTACTAACTTCCTTATAAAATATATTAAATATTTATACTAAATAGTTATAAAAGCTATATTAGTATTAAATTTCTATAGTTATATAAGTAAAAAAATATCTAGCTTATATTTCTACTACTATATTTCTTTTATATACTATAACCTCTTAATTTATTATATTTCTTGCCTTTAAAGTTAAAATACTAGTTTTAAATTACTACACTTATAGTTTTTAATAATTTAGAACTAGTTAAAAAGTAGCGCTTTATTTACTACTATAATTTAGTACGTACTAAGTTACTTATAGAGTAGATAATATATAGTGGCTAAAAAGTAGTAGATATTTACCTATAGAATTTATTAAAAGCTCTTACCTTTTTCTAAGTTTCTTAAGAACCTATTATATTACTACGTAGTAAACGCGAGTATATTTAGAGAGCCCTATAGTATTTTAAACACTATAAAGCATTTTAGTAACTATACTAGCTATTATAGATACTTTAAAGGTAGTAGAATTTAGACTAAAATATATAGATAGTTTTATAGAAAATAGGGCGGGCAATTAAACGTGTAAATATTACCTAGGTAAAGTAGAATATAATTATCTAGTAGTAGAAGGCTTAACTAGAGGTCCTAGAGCCTTAAAGGCCGCGCAAAAGGGTAGCTATCGACCTAAATACGCGCTTTGCACAAATAGAGAGTATACGGGCTACTATAAAGAAATCTAAGCGAATTAAAGTAAAGAGAGCTACTAACAAGTCTTTATAGGACGCCCAAAAAGTAGCAGCGGCAAATGCAGCACGAGAACTTTAAGATATATGCACCGAATGGCAATTGTAGCCTTGGTTGTTGTGTGATTAGATGTTTTCTATAATTATTTCTATTTCGGAGGTGGCCAGGAACTAGAGTGGCCAGAAACCAGGGGGCCGAGCTTAACTACCATCCTCAGCCTTTTAGCGTAATAGGTCACGTTCAAACGCGCCACGTCCAAGCTCCAGCCTCAACGTCACCCCTCACCTGCAACGTTAGAATCCTTCCCCGTGTTCCATCTCTTACTCCACACGGCTCTCACCCACCACACTTCTTTACAACAATGACCCATCCCAATGTGCCCGCGTCCGAGACCCCACAGCCAGATCCTTACCTAACACCAGACTGTGTCTTCCTCCCCCCGCTTCCCCTTCCACAAACCGAGCCACAACCACAACCTTCCACTACAAACCCAGACCCCTACGCCACTCCCTCTTGCGTCTTCCTACCTCCTGAAATGCCACCCGCAGCGTCAAAATCCTCGCTCCCTCTTACTCTAATACTAGCGGCGACGCCGTCACTCGGGATCGGGTGGAAGGGCGGGTTACCATGGAAGGGGATTAAAGCTGATATGGCTTTTTTTGCGAGGGTGACGAGGAGGGTTAGTGAGGAGGGGGGCCCAGTGGGAACGGTAGTGGGGGAGACGAAGAATGCGGTTATTATGGGGAGGAGGACTTGGGAGAGTATTCCGGAGAGGTTTCGACCGTTGAAGGAGAGGGTGAATGTTGTTGTTTCAAGGCAGGGGGCGGAGGCTTTGGGTGCTAAGTTCGGTGGGGGAGAGGGGAAGGATGAAGTGCTCTTTGCTGCGAGTGTGCAAGAAGCCCTGGGCTTGCTGGAGAATCGGCGGCGGGACTCCGGCTCAGCGACGCGAAGCCAGATACCGCACACTGAACGGCCGTATATCTCAAGGGTGTTTGTTATCGGCGGCGCGAGTATTTATGAAGCTGCGCTTGCTCTGCCGCAGACGCGGAGGATTCTGTTGACGAAGATTGGGACGGAGTATGATTGCGATACGGTTTTCCCGCTGGACTTGGAGGGTGAGGAGGGGAGGAAGCAGGGATGGGTGAGGAGGTCCAAAGAGCAGTTAGAGGCGTTTGTAGGTGAGGAATTAGGGGAGGGGGGAGGGGTTGAAGGGGGCGTGTCGTATGAATTTTGTTTGTTTGAGAAGGTGGTGGAATGAGGGAGTTATTGGTGGGCTAGATGCAGAGCGGTTGGCAGAGGTCCGAGGCTCAAGAGTGCGAGGTCTGCTTTGGTGGTTGTATTTAGTGGGTTTCAAGATACCCTCTTTGATCAAAAGCTTCTTACTCTATTCTCGTTAATTAGGAATGCAAAAGATCCAATGTGGGGTCGCGATTGACTAGCTCCGCACTTCCTCAAAAGTTAGAACAAGCATACATCTGTCTTGAAGCTTCTGCCGTTCATCTCGTCATAATTGAATTAGCCAATCACCATCTATATTTGGTAAGCCGTCTTTTAATAAACGTCATGAGAACTCTCCATTCAGTCTTTATCCCACGTAAATATTTTCTCTCCTTTCTTCGCATGCTAGGTAGAACATCCATCAACCAATCTACCTATAAAACGCATCATGTCTTCAGTTCTATGACTCAAGCCAAAAAAATAGTTTTTTATTTTCTATTTTTTATTTAACTTTTTTTTTTTTTTCAACTGGATACAAAGAATTGCAATTCATGTGGGAGATTCTTCGAGTTTTTCAAGGCATTACCCACGTTGACAACATACGAACCCCTCCGGTACAATCGAGGGGGCAGAGCGTCTCCATCTCAGCTATTACGAGGTTTTGGCAGTGATTCTTTTTGGGGGAATGAATGATGATGGTAAGGAGCGGGGAGGTAGAATGAAGATGAGTAACGGTACGCGATCTGGCCTTGTGCTTGCTAATCATGTTTCTTCTTTTAGTGTGGTATTGGTGATTATCCTTACGCTCCCGATGATGCACTTCATTACACCAGCGTAGCTGTAATGAACCCTCGGGAGGTACTTATCGCGATGCTGGATCGGCCACGAGCCACACCGCACCGACCAGGACAACAATTGTACTGTTCCCACAGCACCACCAACCATGAGCGCCGAGAAAGAATAAAGTTTCTCTCTCTCTCTCAAAACGGCGATACTTCCATGAGGCCTTAGATTTGATAGAAGTCTAAGCTTTTCTCGCCGCTATTATTTGCGTTGGTTGAGTGGAAGAGAAGCGTTTGCACTGTTCTTAAGCAAGAAGATTCGGGGCCCAGATTATCCGTCTCCTTTCCGGCCTGTCAAATGGCCTGCCAGAGGTATGGAAAGGGTTTGGCACATAGAGGCCACGAAAATTAAATCCCAAAAGGGACACTCCGATGAGGTAAAAAAAAAACCAGCACCTACGAGACTCAATGCTCCCATATGCTCAGTAAGTATACTTAACCTTCCTCTCCGCAAACGTCTCATTCCCTGGCGCGTCCACCATCTCACTCCCCTGTGGCACTAGCAACCCCGCCCTCTCCATCTTCCTATTCTCCCTCACCAAATACGCACTCAGTGCAACACTCAGCACCGTCACCAGCAGACAAAACGCACACGAAATCCACATTCCCTTCCGATAGTACGGCTTCTCGCTCGCTGGAAACACATTCGTACCCAACAGCGGCCCACACTGCCCAATCGTTGCCAAAATTGTATACCCCCCCGCACGCTTACTCTCCGTAGCATGCAAGTTCGCCGTCCATGCCAGCAGCAGTGCTACGCTGGCGAAGATGTTGACGCTGAGGAAGACGCCGAAGTAGCGCGTAACGACTGACTTTGTGGTTGCTTGAAGGATGAAGCCGATAGCGCCGACGAGGGCGGCGAGGGCGCAGAAAGGCCCGCGCATGCGGAAGCGGTCGGAAAGGAAGCAGATGATTATTATGGTGAAGAAGCAGAGGAGATATGGAGGCGCAGAGAGGCCGTTGGATTGGATTTGCGTGAAGGCGCCCATTTCGGATATGATGGTCGGTACAAAGAGGGGGAGAGAGGCAAATGAGACGTTACAGGAGAAGTACATTATGCCGGGGATATAGCCTGGATGGGGGCAGAGCTTCAGTGACAAGATTTGAGACATGTATGGCTGTGTGACTTACTTTTGGGGTCTTTGAATGCTTTCAAAAGCTCCTTGAAGCGTATGCCTGTCTTTTCGGTGCCTTCTTCGGCTTTCTGGTTCCGCGCAACAAAGTGCGTTGCCACTGCTTTCTCCCTTTCGTTCAGGAACTTTGTAGCAACGATCGAGTCCGGCAAGAAGAACCACGCCAACGTCGCAATCAAGCACGTAGGAACTCCTTCGATTATGAACAAGATCTTCCAAGGCGCAACATTACCCCTAATCTGCGAGATCCCATACGCCAGTGCGCCGCCATATGCATTCGCCATGGCCGCTCCGGATATGAAAACGCCGTGTCGGAATCCAACCTTTTCGCGCGGGTAAAAGTAGGAGAGATACAAAGGCACTCCGGGGCCGAACATAGATTCGGCTATGCCGAGGAAGAAGCGACATGTCATGAGACCGCCCCAATTGAAAGCTGTTGCTTGGATGGTTGCTACAAAGCCCCAAAAGAAGACGACGACGGCCGCCCAGCGGTGTGGGGGGAAGTGCTTCCAGCCCATGATGGTCCATTGGAAGAGGATGTCTGTTCTCGATCATTGGCTTTGAAATATGGAGTGCTAGTGTAGACGATTTCTATTGACCTGGAGAGAGCACGTACAGGCGATGTAGAAACAGGTACCCAGCCAATTGTATCGATTGCCATTCAAATCAATATCTTTAGCCATCCCAGCCAGCTTCGCGTTCCCTAGATTTGATCTGTCAAGCACAGAGAGAGAATATAAGACGAAGACTAAGGGCAAAAGATGCCAGTCTAGCTTGCGGATGATGGCAGCCTCTTCTGTGGGAGAGGGTCGGACGAAGCCACCGCTGGAGACCTGGAGGTCGACTTTCTCAAGATATTCTGCTGGTTTTTGATCATTTATATCCTTTTCCATGGTTAGATGGAAGGTTTTTGATCATTTAGGAAATACGATGAAATTTAAAGTTCGACAAGGTATGAGAGGCGCATGTCTACGGTCGCGGGCATTATTAAATGATAAAGAGGCAGCATTCCCTGATACGCGAATGTCAGATGGAGGGTTCCAATGCAACCTTCCACAACCGTGAAGTTGCGCATCGCGTTGCGGGGAACCTTGGATGATGCAAGGTTTATAGTGATCGTAGTTTAGGGAAGAAAGCTTGACGAGGCTTGACTGGGAGCATCGTGTTGCAACCATTATTCCCTAGGCACCTTGTGATATTTTATGACATACCATCTTGGTATTCTTTCATATGTCCAAAATCTCGTCCTCTGCTGTTTGCACTGTCCGGCATGCCCCTCCAGATTTACGACGTCATTGTCGTCGGCAGTGGCAACGCAGGTTTCTGCGCCGCCGTCTCAGCAAAAGAGAACGGGGCGTCCAAAGTCCTATTGCTTGAAAAAGCGCCAGAATCTTGGGCGGGGGGCAATACCACATTTACTGCCGGCGCGTATCGTACCGTCTTCCACGGGCTTCAGGATGTTCTCCCACTCGTACAAAATGTCACACCGGAAATGGCGGATAGGATAGATATGGATCCATACACGGAGCAAGATTTCATGTCGGATCTCCGACGTGTCACGAATAATCGGGGTCATCCGCAGCTGGCGTCTGCGTTGGTCAAGGAGTCTAACTCTACGACCAAGTGGCTTGCGCAAAATGGGGTCAAGTTCCAGCTATCTTTCAATCGCCAAGCATATCAAATTGCTGGTCGCCAGAAGTTCTGGGGTGGATTGGTGCTCTCCGTCGTTGATGGTGGAAAGGGCTTGACGCAGCAACACCAAGCAAACGCCGCCCGGAAAGGCGTTGAAGTTCGATATGACAGCCCTGTCGTATCTATCCTGAGCAACGACGCAGATGAGGTCACTGGTGTGACTGTCCGGCATAAATCCGGAATGAAATTCGACGTTCTCACCCGCGGTGGTGTTATACTCTGTGCCGGAGGCTTCGAAGCAAACGCAAGCATGCGAACTCAGTACCTAGGGCTGGGCTGGGATCTTGCATACGTTCGAGGCACCCCATATAACTCTGGAGACTGTCTAAGAATGGCCATGAATGACCTAAATGCAAATCCAGCCGGGGATTGGTCAGGATGCCATTCCACGTGCTGGGACGCAAACGCACCAACTGATAGCGGAGACCAGAAGCTCACAAACCAGTTCACAAAATCGGGATATCCGCTAGGCCTCATGTTTAATGTAGATGGCCTTAGATTCGTCGATGAGGGCGTCGATATGCGCAATTACACATATGCGAAATTTGGTCGAGAGATCCTTCGACAGCCGGAAGGTGTTGCATTTCAAGTTTGGGACGCCGATGGCGCAAGTTGGCTACGATCTGAAGAGTACGCTGACAATGTAGTGGAAAAGATTCAAGCGGAAACGATAGAGGAACTCGGGGAGAAATTGCGCCGAAAAGGATTGAACGATAGCACAATGTTCGTCAAATCATTACGAGAGTACAATAAAGCAGTCGCGGCCCACAGGAAAGAGAATCCAGACATCGTGTTTGATCCCTCCAAAAAGGATGGCCTCTCTACTAGATCTTCGTGTAAGGGCCTTCAACTGGATAAGACCAACTGGGCTCTTCCCATCACAAAGCCACCATTCCTAGCAGTCAAGGTTACCTGCGGCATCACATTCACATTTGGTGGCCTCAAAACTGACCATGAGACCTCTGCAGTCATTTCCGACTCCGCTGGAAAGCCGATACCAGGCCTGTATGCTGCCGGAGAAATGGTGGGCGGCCTATTCTACGGGAACTATCCGGGGGGAAGTGGTCTTACTTCCGGAGCAGTATTCGGAAGGAAAGCCGGAAGAGCAGCTGCAGAGAGAGCTGCTGTATTGTCGAAAAGGAAAGCAACTGTACCAACTATTTAATAATTTAGCATAGAGGCATCCACTACTGAGGAAGCCCATGTTCCTTCTGTAAATGAATAAAAATAAAAATAAAGACAAATTGCTTCTGATAGTAATTCTGTAGCGGGGAAGGATCCAAAGTAAGAAAGTGTTCACAATGATGCTAATACATCGCCCAATCAAACCTATCATTCACTTCGGCGCCTTCAGAAGACACGAAAGACTGCGGCTTTAGCCGCAGCAATCTCCGATACTGATCATCCAGGACTCAATCTCATTCCGAGCGGCAAGTGGAGACCCTTACTAAGTCCGAGACAGTCGTTTGAACCGGCCCCCAAACTTCCTCAGCCGACCAGCAGACTCTAAGGTTGAGGGTTGCCTTCTTACAAGTTCGTCATAAATCCCGACGAGTATGACCGCAGCCATCGTGAAACGTCGAAAACGTTCATGAAAATCATGATTCGGATTGGTGGTTAGAGGCTGTGTGGCTGTCTTGGCGACTATTAGTGGCTGCTATAAACGAAAATAAACGGAGGGCTGAGGTGGAGCTGAATGAATTTAGGAACATGCGGGGTCATAGACGAGAGGGTGGCGGGGAGAGGGGAGAGGGGCGTGGGGCGGGGATATATAAGTCTCGATTCTCGTCCTAACAATTCCTCATCAACACTCCAAAGATCATACAGTTCCTCAACAACGCGACAAAGAAGATCATACAATTGCAGACATGGCTAAGGGCAGCTGCCTTTGTGGAAAGCTCACTTATGAGTTCACTGGCGAGCCCGTCAAGACTGTATGCCGTTCTATCAGTTCCGATAAGTCAAACCTTGCCATCAACCCAGCTGACTTGACCCAGGTTCTCTGCCACTGCCTCCAATGCCGCAAGCTGACAAGCAGTGCTTTCACCACCAACCTCCTTGTACCTTCCTCCGCCGTCACGATTACGGGTGAACCAAAACACTACGACTTCGTTCAAGAAACCGGTGACAAGTTCAAGACGAGCTTCTGCGGAGAGTGCTCGACGTTGATCTGCAAAGAAACGGATGCGGATGGATTCCAGGGTTTACTGATTTTGGAAGCGGGAAGTTTGGACGGAGGCTTTGAGGAGTTCAAGCCGGCGGCGGAGATTTTTGTCAAGCATAGAACTGCATGGTTGGGGGAACTGAATGGGCTGGCGCAGTTCCAGGAGAAGCCTTGAAAGGAAACTAGGCGGTATGAGGCGTTCGAGCAATACAGAGCAATTTGAGGACACAGACCATGGTCATTCGCTTGTGGCTTTGAAGATAAATGTCAGCAACGTTTGCTATTTTCCTCTTGCGGGGCTGTTCTTAAATCTCTTGTGTGCACTAGGCATGGAAATGTGAAGTATCAAACCCTGGAAAATGGTTCTTCGCTCAAATTGGAAGCAAAGTGAAAACGACTCACCCTTCTGATGAGGCCAATGGCGAAGATATGTGATGGCGTATATGGACCAGTCGATGAAGTCTGGATCAGATAACTATCATGACCCTTTCGCCGCGGCCGCTGCAGCAGCCTCGCGTTTTCGTTGCAGGTACCTTTCTTTTGCGCTGCTGATGTCGCTCTCCGTCTTGCGGCTCTTGGAAGCGTGCTCTAACTTCCTCCGCTCTTCAGCTTCATCGTCAGCAGCACGTTTGGATGCTTGTTCAAGTTGCTCTTCCATCATACGTGATTGACGTTCTCTAACTGCACGTTGAGTCTTGTCTTGACCTCGGTGCGCCTGCTGCAGAGCACTTGGGCGAGAGGATGTTGCTGGAGTGGCAGCGGCAGATTTGGGCTTCGCGACAATGTTGAGACCAGCAGAAAGTAGCTGCCGCTTATCTGCCACTTGGCCTTCCTCGTTGATTATGACATTCTTGCCTTTTGCGTTGAGCTCCCGAGCAACATCCAGATCTGATTTTTCCTTGGGAGGTTCATTGACAAGCGGCTCGCCAAATTGCTTTGCCTGCGCAGCAGCTTCCATCACCTCCTGATGCCTCTTTTCATCCATGTCCATAATCTTACGATAGAAACCCTGCATGCCGAGACCACGCTTCTTACGGTCCTCTTCTTCCTGCCGCTTCTTCTCCTCTTCTTCTAATCGCCGCACTTCCTCCTGCTGCTGTTTATAGGCCCCTGTGACGAACTTCTCCTTGTCGGCAAACTCATCTCCCTCGGCTTCCCGTTCTTTCTGCAATAGCTTGTCCTTTGCCCGTAGTTGATCACGCTTCCTGATCTCGGCAGACTCAAAAAGGTTATTCATGTATTTCGGTTTCCGTTGCAATGCGTCCTCGCGTTCGGCCGCAATCTTCGCAGCGGATTTGGCATGCAGAGCATCGTATGCTGCATCGTAGTCGTATATTGAAGGATCTACAGCCAAAGCCTCTTCGGCGTGTTTCTGGGCGGTCTGAAGACTTGAAAGGCTCCCGTACTCCATGGTAGGATCAACCCTCTTTGCACCGTTTTTGAGAGGGGGGGGGGCTGCTTGCTTTTCCTTGGGCTTTGCGGAAGGTTTAGTTTCAGCGGGTTTTGAGCTGCTCTCTAATTCGAAAATACCAATCTCCTCGACGCCATCTGCTGCTTTGGTGTCGTATTCCGGCTCCGCTTCATCCTCCTCGTCGAATATAGGTTTCCGCTTAGCCAGTGCTGGACGGGCTGGGGCTTTTTGTGTCTTCTTCTGGATGTTCAGGCCAAACTTCAATGCCATCTTGGGATACTAGTCGTTGGTGATGTGTTCAAGATGAAGTGGGAATCCATCTGAACAAAACGTTTGCCAAGTGCTGCACGTGATAGCTTTGTTACCCCAACTGGTCACAACTTCCAAACTTTGAAAGGTACAGCCGCGGAATTCACCACATCCTCCCTTCCACTTCGCCTGAATGCACCGAATGAAGGCTAGCCATAATCATGGAGGCCACTGGGGATGGTCCGACTGGCAACGAATTCTCCAGCTCAAAGCATACCAAGTTCCGGTTCAAGTCGAAACGACCGCAAACCGACGAGGATGGCGAAACACATGAGTCTTCCAACGACAAACGGCGAAGACGGTCTGACGAAGGGTATCGCCACTCACGTCGAAGTCACAGACACCACCATCGGAGCAGAAGGCGGAAGGAGCACCACTCTGGGCCAAAGGACGACCCCAGCCTCTACGACGACACGTACCTGCCAAACTCGAGATCGTCGCAGTATGTCGACGCCAATACAGCATTTCAGGAATCGCTATTTGATGCGCTTGCAGACGACGAAGGTGCTGCGTACTGGGAGGGGGTCTATGGTCAACCTATTCATGTCTATCCCAACACTAAACCTGGTCCTGAGGGCGAACTGGAACGCATGACGGATGAAGAGTACTCTGCTTATGTTCGAGCCAAAATATACGAAAAGAGCCATGAACACATTATCGAGGAACGTGAACGCAGGGAAAAAGAACGACAGCGGCTAAAGACATCGAAAGATCAAACCAGCAAGATGGAGGCCGAACATGACGAGTTTCAGCGACGCGTACAGGAAAGCCTGAAAAGAGGGGAAGCCAGGAAAGCTGTCAAACAATCGAAGGATGCGTGGACAAAATACACCGTCCAATGGGAGGAGCTCAAGAAGAATGTAGAGCACGATAAGCTCACACAGGTTGCCGCACGGGATATCATACCATGGCCTGTGCAGTCTGGTCGATGGAAAGATGTCTCAAAGGAAGAAATCGAGCGTTTCCTACGAAATGCTGCGAGTGGGGAGGATGAGCCAGGAACATTGCTGAAAGGTGAACGTGTCAAGTGGCATCCCGACAAGGTCCAACAGCGGTTCGGCGAGCAAGGTATAGACTCTGAGACTATGAAACTGGTCACTGCAGTCTTTCAGGTTGTCGACCGAATGTGGAGCGATCTGCGCAACCAGAAGACAGGTTGAGTAGCGTCTAAAGTCTCTCTATTCCTATAACACAGCTTCCTAGATTGAGGTTTAAAGCTTCAACCCCTTCAACAGCACGACGGCGTTGCGCGCCAATCACGAATACGTGACACTTAGCGTGATCCTAGGTCTAGGGCTTCCCCGTGTATAACGACACTGTATTCCTGAATAACGAAGTAGGACTTTTTTGATATAGCACATCATACCCTTCAATGTTCTTCACATGGCGATCAATTCTCCAGCTCTCGTTGTGTGGTTCTTTTGTTTTGGAATTTTTATTGTTTCCATGTCAATATTTCCACGCCATCTCTATCACAGCCCCTTTGAAAGTCGTATCACATGACGATTAACCAAGAGCTAGTGGGTCTAGTTCAGCTTGGTACAGATTCAGTCCGAAATTATCATATAACACTCACATTAGAACCATACGTTAGGCGAATAGATTTCGGAAGAACCACAATGACTGCCTACGATGATGGTGAACCCCAATGGAAGGGAAAGATTACCACACGCGAGGACTGAACCCAAGCAAAGCGCTAGACTGCATTCCCAGATACTAACAAATGCTCACAGTGATAGAAGCAAACCTTGGAGGCAATCTGACTTTTTCCTGTCTTTCGATATCCAGTCTCTGGCTTCATTTGGTCAAGGCTCTTCGCGGCAGTGTCCCCAACCTTGATCCCGGCTTTCGACAACTGCATAATACTTTCTTGTTTCACAAGCTTGGAAAACGCTCCTCGTCAAACTGTACCGCTGGCAGTCCGGACGACACTAGCCACCACCTCCGCAACACTGACAGAAAAGTAAGGAGTTCTCCAAGTCATTGGAATTGACGGTTTGTTGGATGACGATGAAGCTCAACATTCTCTTGGGACTCTTCTCGTTTGTTCTGGCAACGACTCCACAAGCTATGCTTCTGACAGGGATTCATTATATGCTTTTTCCCCTAGTGTTACTTATGGCTAGGTTGATAATTATAGTTAATTAGTGTTAGCTAGTCGAGAATGGCTTACTTTTCCTTATTATCCGGGTTACGTACTTACTTAATAGTATTGTCTCTAGTAAGCCGTCCGGTGAGGGCGGTAAGGAGAGTAGTATTGACGTTGATATTACTTCGAAGCTCGCGGATGTCCTTCGGCTCTATAGATAGTCGCTCCTATGCTCTTTTTAGCTTACCACCTATGCTCGCTTGCCGTGGGCCTAGCTCGCTATACGTGTCTCTCGTGTTTTTTTTTTTAGCTTACTAAGAGTGTGCTGACAACTATTAAAAACATCCTCCAGGTTTGCATTCTCTTGAGGACTAAGCTCTTGTCCGAATGCAGTAACGTCGGCATCTTCGAGGACGATGGAGAGGCTTCAGACTCTATTTATTTATCTTATTAGCACCGCTCTCTTGTCTGTCGCGGTCGCATACACATCGGATATGCCGCTAAACTGGCATGGGCCGCCAACGAAGTCTTTCCTGATCTTGTTGGCCAATTTAATTACCGTCAAAAAAGCTGCCGACACCAAACCCGAAGCTTATTGCAGCATTTTTCCCAGAGTTTGTTAGTAAAGATAGAGATGTTGGAGAAAGGGCAGTGCCGTATCTCAACACTACGGCTGACGTTTGCTAAGTTCAGCCTGGTTGAGCTTGTTCAGCAGCATTGCCACGCTCGCGCCTAGTTAATACGAATAGTGCAGGTTCTAGGCTGATTTAGACAAGGCGTCTGCCAAGAAACGATAAGGCTTGTTGCAGCTTTAAACTACGTTCGTGCCAGACTGGGCAACGATAATTATTATCGCGATAATCGTTAATAAATGCTAAGCCACCTTAGAATTTCTATACTTTTCTATATAACACTTATAATTAAACTATAATATATAGTATTATTATTATTACTACTATTATTACTACTATTATTACTACTATTATTTATTAGGTAATAAATACTAAAATAGTATATAGATTACTATAAAAGCTTTATAAGCTATATATAAAGTATAGTTTATAGTGTATTATATACTTTACTTAAGACTATATTTATTAATATAACTTTATTACTTATAATTAAGCTCTTTATTATACCTAGCTTTATATAAAACTTTTATAATTAAAAAAAGATAAATTTTAGTACTAACTATAGTATTAAAGTTTTAAGGTTTAGATTTTATATACTAGTATATAAAATTTATCTATTATTAATAATAATCGCGATAATTTATTAATAATAATAATAATTTATTATAATAAAATACTATTATTATTATCTAGTTTATATTTATATATATATAAAAGCGAAAACTAATTTTTATATATAGTAGTACTATATAGTATTATACAAAGAGTTTATAAGAATTTATCGCGTAGAGGCTATACTACTAAATAACTTTAATAATAAACTATTTTAACGCGCTATTATACTATCTTTAATACCTTTTAGTAGTTTTAAATATTAAGAATATAATACTATTAAACACTGCCGATTTTTTAACGTCTATAATACTAAGGAAAATACAATATCTCTTAGAGAAATTACGCGTTTACCCGAAATTAATATTCTTCCTTTAATAGCATGTACTTAGCTTAAGAAAAGGGAGACTCTAGGCGACTATACGCGAAGGCGAACAAGATAGACTAGTCTAGATTAAAGAGAAAGAGTAAGGTATTTATATTAGACCTTAAATGCCTAATTAACTAAAAGAACCTAATCTATAAAGCCCTATATTTAAAATAAACCTAAACTTATAAGTATAATTTTTTAGCGTATACTTTATAATACTACGTAGCTTAATATAGTACTAGGCGCTTTAAAAATACCTATACTACTAAGATCTTTATAGTAAATAAACCTAAGCGCGTAAACTATAGTATAAAGTATAAAAAAAACCCTTATAAGTTTTTTAGTAAAATATATAGTTTATAAATAAGGTATACTTATAATTTATAAAGTTATAAAATAATACTAAATATAAACTTTACTTTTTTAAGTAAAAGAAAAAGTTAAAAAAGGTAAAAATATTTAAGCCTAATAATTAATATATATTAATATACTTTATAAGTAAGCGCCCTACCTAAATAAGCGCCCTACTAAACACCGCTAGAACTTTTACGCAACAACAATACGTTATATTATAGTAATACTAACCTCTAAAAAGCTATACTAAAGCTAATATATAGCTTACTATCTTTAATATTTAAAATAACTAAATTAAAAGCCTATAACGCGCTAAGGCAATTTATAGCGTGCCTTAAAGAATAATATAGTAATAACGCGATAGAAAGCACTTTTAACGCAACTATAAGCTAAATATAAAGCGCCTTATAAAAATTAAAGAGAAGGTAATTATATAATATATACTTAATAAGAGTTTACGCGGCGTATCGCTGTTAAAGGCCTATATATAAGATATAGCTAATAAACTACTAAA
>KV745515.1:0-14171 GCA_001692735.1 Lepidopterella palustris CBS 459.81
CCAAGCACCCTCTTTCTTGTCTCCATCACTTGCATGCTCAGCTTTTCGTCCTCCTTCCACCGCCCTTGATTCCTGAAAGTTGACGCCAGGTCGGCCATGCTGGTCAGCGTGGACGGATGCCCCTCCCCAAGCACCTTAATTCCTGCGTCTGGCGCCCGCCACATTATTGCCTCATCCCCTTCGTTCTTGACCTGCTTTGACAACATTAGGGCGCCGTCTAGGAGCCATTCAGAACCTGAAGCACTTTTTTGTGGTTGAGGTTTGTGACTTAATGGCTGAAGTTTTACTGCCGGCATGGTTGCGGCCGATATAACCGACCTATCATCATCGTCACGAATTATACCAGCCTCTGAGAATACGGTCGGGGTCTGATGGGAAAATGCCAAGGAAGGTGTGCCCCCAACAAAAGTAAGTGGTGTGCCGCCTAAACGATTTAAAGAGTGGTGAAATGGAGAAAGTGACTGCAGCAGCGGTTCAATCCCATTAGATCGGATCAACCTGGAAGACTTAGAAGGGTCAGTGTTTGGAAGGGTAAAGTTAGATTGGTAAGTTACGCCGGTGTGATTTACGCCAGTCAGAATTGCTTTCATGTTAGGATTTGTGGAAACGCCACGAATAAGGTCCACCTTTTGCTCAACACCGTGATTATCTCGCGGAGAGTTAATAGTTTTGTCGATATGAGTTTTAGGACTATTTTCCTCGACAATAGTAGTTGGACTCCTGTGACCCATTTTGATTAGTGGTTTCTTCACTAATTTTCGTGGATCTAGACGCTTCAGCTTCGGAGTACATCTCACGTTCCCAACAGGCGGTGTTTGGGGAAGTGGAAAGTGACTCAGTCGAATGTTTTTGAAGCATAATCTTTCCTTCCGAACGCCCTTGTGGAAATTGGCGCTGACGCTTTCATTATCCCATGTATCTATTCTTTTTCTTTTCCAAGATGAAAGGGTTCTTGTTGGGCTGTCGTGGCCCTCAAATGGCCGATCAATGGTATCATCGCGATAGGGTAATGGAAGCTGAGTGCGTGCATCTTCGAAACATATATTACATTTAGTACTACAAATTAGCAAGTAAGCTTTTGTGGAAATAGTAGTGATAGCTTACCATTGTTTCCCGCCGTCTGATGACGTAAAGGCAGAGCTTTGACAGCTTGGTCTTGGGCATCGCTCAAATCCGCCTAATGCATGGGAATACCGGCCGATTATGAATGCCATGGTCAAGCTCATTCCCGGTCTCAGGCCAGTAAAGTTGGACTTTGAGATTACCTCCGACCTGTTTAAGGGATCAAATAACTCGTACTCCCCGGCGGCAACCTTAGCATGACCAGATCCGGTTGAGAAATGCGCTACTATTATAGATTCGACTTTCTGCTACCTGTTTAGTATAACGTAATAGACATGAAGAGTTAATCATACAAGCCAATCGAATTCCGAGGGAATGGGAATAACTCTTCCTAGTGCGTCTTCGAATTTCACTGGAGCTTGGAACCAGGTATACTGCAAAGCCGGAGTTGGGGACTCTTGCAATTTGACCAAGAGACTGACAACTCTAGCATTTGAATGCCATATTTTAGCCACTTGCTCGACCAGCGTTTTCAACTGCGGAATTACTTCGCTTGCTGCTCCTTAGCATACCAAACAACGCTGCAGGAGAGGATGCTTACCTTGTTATTATTGTAGCAATCTTTTCTAAAGTTGACTGTATACTCTGCGTAATCCTACCAGTCGCTTCGGTATTCTCACGAACTTTGACAAGGTTCGTTTGAGTCCTTTCGACTCTTTCGCCTGTCACATATGTGGAAGATCTGTGCAAAGGTTAGGTGGTTTAACCATGTGAATCGAGAAAGAAAAGAAACTAACAACTCCTCTGTGAGCAGTCTCATATTCAGGCTCCCAACATGCGCTGTAACATACGCCCGCAAATTGCGCACTTCATCAGCCATGGTGAACCCCCAGCGCAGCTTCTGAGTCCATATCTTCGCCTTGGAATTCCCCGCCTGGCCAGCCAGACTCTCGAACTTCTTAAGCTTGCCCGCGAAATCGTCTAGGACATGCGTACACATAAGAGCAGCGACCTTAATGCTCGCAACATATATCTGCCGTTCCGGTGGAGCTTTTAAGTGCTCGATTTGATCCAAAGCTCGCTGGAGGCCGTGTAGCTCAAGCATCAGCTCATGATATTCAGATCGCGCTGAGGTGTGAAGAATTGTGATGATGTCTTTGATAAGCTTGCCGGCGGCGATGAAGTCGCCGACTGAGAAACCGAATGACATAATGATCGATGACAAGACATATATACTGCAATGGCACGAGGGTTTGTGAAAGATGATGGATGGAGAAGGCTGCCAGGCGTCAGGATTGAGATTTGAAGGTTGTGGCTGTGCTTATGTCGGGGTGGCGCGTCAGAATGGGCAGCCATATGCAGATCACCGGTCGATGAGGGGTAAGGCTGAAACCTATGCTTTCACCTTCGACTTCAGATGCATTAATGTGTTTGCCAACCTGGCGTCGACGTACAGGAAGAAGACGAGAAAGAGAGTGCTTGGGGAGAGTATTCTTCTACATTGGCCAGCATGGCTAACCTTGCATACACGGTTACGTCCCAAACCCGTAAGCTCGGCCACCTGGTTTTTGGCCACAATAGTTCTTGGCCACATCCCGAATCAGAATCCATTGTAGAAAACGTCTAATTACACAACAACCGAAGTCACAATTGCCATTCGGTGCACATATCTTGAAGTTCTGGTGCTGCATTTGCCGCTGCTACATTTTGGGCGTCCCACATCGGCTTCTTGGCAGCTCTCTCTGCTTCAATATACTTAGCTTCCTACAGCAGCCCGTATACTGTCTATTTATACAAAGCGCGCAACTGGGTCGACATCTACTATCTTGCGCGGCCTTTGAGGCTGTAGGGCCTATATCTAAGCCTTCTGCTGTTGGACAATTGATAATTGTGTCATGTATTGCCTGCGTAACATTTGCTCGTTTAATTGCCCGCCCTGCTTTCTGTAGAAATAGCCGTACATCTCGGCCTAGATTCTGCTGCTTTTGTAACATCTGTGGCAGCCGGTAGAGTTGCTAAGAGCTTTGTGGCAATTGAAATACTGTAGGGATCTCCAAATATATACGCTTTCGTTGCTGTGGCGGTGTAATAGGTCTTTGGGGGACTTGGGAGGGGGAGTTGAACTTACCTGATCAGTATTGACCTGTATTGATCAACATTTAATTAGTATTGATTACTATTGAGTTGGCTGAGAGATTTCTAGGAGGTTCTTTACCACTCCCTCCAAGATGGTTCTTTACCACATTCTTTGATGTATACATACAGCCTCTTCTGCTATCAAAACAGAAGACAAGACATTCATTCAATTCTTTCCTTCCTTCCAAAAAGTCTGACATCTATCAAGGTAGCACCTTGTCGAATAACAAATTCCCTCTTGAATAGTGGTGGAGAGAACAGCAGAGAATTAAGTACCCACACCTGCATTAGATGGCTATAAATGTATTATCAATTGCACCTATGTCGGATAATCCAAAGCGGGTATTTTCAGGTAGCTGGCGTACAGTCTTATGGGACCGCGCACGCCTGGGAGCGGCGACTATTGAGAAGAATAAAATGTCTATCTAATTGGAATAAGAATGGCCTTATTGGGTAGATATGTGTAGAAGTGGGGGACGAGATTATAAATGTATCTCGTAGTATTAGCGAGTGTGCGTAGTATTGTATAATATCTGACATTCCCTAATAGGCTATCAATCAGTAATGAGCACGACTTCTATCGGGTAGTACTACCCGTTGAGAAATCTGCCTAGTATGGATAAGCAGTAAGGGGGCATTCTCACCCAACGCGGCGGATATCGCGCGCATAGGTGCGGACGGCAGTATACGTAACGGAGTGGATATACAGAATTGAGTATTCTACCATTTCCTTTTCTTCTATTTCACCCTAACAGCCGAGCTATTGTTGCCTAGAATTTCAGCCATCAACTTGCTGTAGCCCTCCATGAGTTATATCTGTCTACAACTAGAGGCTTGCGATGGGTCATTAATCCATGTATATAGACCCTTTCGTAGTCCCTATACAATGATTAGACGTCTTGTCCTTTTCTGGAGCCACCCAACCAATCTGACAGCTGTGCCCTGCATCTGATCCACGCCTGAGAGTCTCATCCCTTACTCCCCCACAGTATGCACGACACTGAAAACCACCGCACTTGGCAGAGGTAGTCGCAGATAGCAATGGCATCTGCAAAGCTCTCTGGGCGGTCGATGAGGAGGATGGGAACATGAATCATATGGGTCTGCTAATTGAAATTTCCTTGCCGCCAGCCTTGAGCGGCGAGGTATGTTTGAGCCACGAGATTGGCGACGAAAGTGATGATAATGTTCGAGGAACGAATCTTAGCTTCTCTCAAGGAAGTTCTTGGACATCGACTAGAACGTCTTTTCGATGTCCCGCGCGCTCCCTTCCTCGCTCTTGCGACAGTCATCTCCGAGTCGGTCATGATCCTCGAAGAGCGCCGTCCAAAGGTAGACAAGGAAGTTCAGAGAAGAGAAACCGCAACCGGCGTTATATTGGTATTATGGCATCTGAAAAAGGAAGCACCACATCGACACCTACTCGCTGCTATCCCACTTGCTCCCTGTGCTAAGAAGAAGTCATGTACATGGAATGTTTCATCGCCTACCCTTTCAAACCCTCATCACCTCTCTTGAAGAACAACACCTGCCTTTAGTCTGGAGTCTAATTTGACATCACACTTCAACCTAGTTCTCGCTTTAGGCATTCAGATTGAGTGGCGACCTGCAGGAGAATGAGTTCAACTGAGGAATCTTGAATGCCTCAATCATCCTAGACAACGCGAACAAGTCAGCCTGAATGTCGCACTGCAAACAGCGTGTCTCCGGACTACTTACCCTTTAATGGCAGCATACATGCCCAGGCCGCACATAGCTAGCGAGCATAGGCAATAGAGCACGTGCCAAATATTCTGTGCAACTCTGACTGGGCCACCACTGAAGAATCCCCGGATCCATCGCTGCACGGTGCTGCCATTCCTCGTCACTGTACCAGTCGTCGAATTATATCCTTCCCCTTCGCTCTCTCGGATGGCATTCTTTTGCATGGCATAGCCTAGGGCGAAAAAAGGTGGAAGAGTGTAGGTCAAGTTTAGTAGACAGGACGCTGAGATCACACTGACGAAACCAAAGTAGTCCGGAATCGCTGCAGCAATTACAAAGGCTATGCTCCACCAGATTGGAACTAGACAAGCATAGATGATCTTGCCGTGCTTCGTGATAAGCGGTGGTGCGTTGAAGAGCTCCATCAGGACATTGTTGTACACTACTTTGATGCCGATATTGCCGTAGAGACCTGCCGCGATGAGTGCTGCAATCAGAGAGAGCATGTTGCCCACGGTTTGCCAGCCGTAGACAGAGACGCCCTGGTAGGCGTTTTGGTAGGAGTATTGTCCTTGGTAATGATAGACGAAACAGCCGTAGATTAAGTAGACGCAGTAGATGAAGAACTGAGCCCCCCACATCGCCTTGATGAAGTCTGCAAGGTGCTGTTAGTTTCTGTCTGGGATTGCGGTCATGTGCAGCTAAAAGGATGCCCTTCAATGCTCACCTGTCGGTCGCCTCATCTCAGCCAAAAACTCAACGAAGAGCTGTGCACCAGCGTATGCCAGGACACCCGAGAGCAAGCCATTGACCGAACCGACCAGACCGTTTTTAGGGAGGCCGCTGTAATGCATAATCGGCGGATAGTTGCCTTGTGCATCCGGCGTGATCTAGGCGAGAGAGAGAGAGAGAGAGTAATCAGCACACAGTTTACAACATCTATTAATCTAGGCCGCACATACCGTGGTGGGGTCAACAGCAGAACCGGATGAACCAAGCACAGAGATTGGGTAGTTTGGTGGAGAGTTGGCAATGACACCCATGGAAATAAATATGGTCAAGAGCGTGAGCCACACTGAGAAGTTTGCAACCCAGCCATAAGCCTTGAGAGTGCGGATCTGTGTCAGACCAAAACCGGCAATCACAAACAGCAAGGGACAGACGATGTAGCAAAGCCGAAACTTGGAGACCTGAGAGATATTTTCGCCGTACTGGATCGTGACTTGGCCGAGAATGAGGAGCAGGCCCAGTGCCTGCAGAACGTTGGTCACATGTCGCGCTGTGGAGCCCCAGGTCCTCATTGCGAGGTCACCATAGTTACGGGCCGGAAACTCATAGGAATCGACGCCAAGGTAGACGTGCCAGATCAGGTATCCACTGTACCCAGCCATGAAACCGAACAGGGTGTAGAGAACAACGCCTGGACCCCAGCCCAAAGTACCCATGGCGAAACCAACGCCGTATGGTCCGAGAATATCGGTGGTGATGAGGTAGAAACCTTTTTCAATTTAGCATGTACCTTGGGATCACTCTTGTAGTTTCCCTGCACTTACAAGCACCCCAGGATGCCGTCCGGAATGCACGGCTGGCATTGGTCCATTCCTCATCCGAGATCTCAAGCCTATTCTCCCTATTGGCGAAGTTCACTTCGGTATGGTGTTTCACTGGATTACGTTCGCTGTTGGGGTCATCATCGGCATTGCGCAGACTCTTCTTGCGAAGGATTAATTCACGCCAATTCAGTTTCGGGGATGCTAGACCCTTCTCCTCTTCTCTTGTCTTCAGCGCATAGTAGTGATACTCTTCGAAAGTAATATTCGGATCGTGCAGTCCGCGGGCTTGCGGCTTGATGTAGTTGCTCTGCACAACCAGCCTCCCGGACGAGCTGTCACCGGTCGGCTCTTGAGATTCTACCTTCTCGTCCATAATGTCCGAGGAAGCTTGACGCAAGGTCGTGAAATGAGATCAAAAAGAACAAGAGAGAACTGCACGGGTACCGAACAAGAGAAGAGTTCAAGAGAAGAAGAGAAGAAGAGAAATGTAACCGACGCGATTGCAGTTCCACCAGCTGATCACCTCACATCGCAGTGGCCAGGATACTGATAGCTAATTCATACCAATCACACTTGGTGATCAAGGTTACATCTTTGCAACATTGTTGCCTTTTGAGGAAGGTGTTTGTGATAGGAACCAGGCTGCCGATCATCTCGTTAGAAATACAAGGAATAGTAATAGACAGAGCTTCCTGCAGTCATCCCACCCAGTCGGTCCCCGCACGGCGACCACCGACGCGTTGTATGCATATTCAACGACAACCGCCACTCAAATACTGAACCAAAGGTCAGTAAGACTATCATTCTCTTCTGTCGTGGACTCGTAGACTCGTGGGGAATTGGTGGAGGGTCGGAGCGTACGCTAGAGCAGGGAAAGGGGCCATTTGTTCAATGTAAAGTACAGTAATTGAAAAGGGTTATAAGGAGAATAATCTTCCGAGGCCAGCCGACGTTGGCCTGGCTTAGTTACACTACACCCGTGCATCCCAAGGTCAACGGAACTCTCTCAGTGTCAGCCGGGTTAAACACTGGGCGGCGGGGTTCGGGTAGATCGCAAAGCTACCCTTACCTTGACAAGCCCAGACGTGATTTTTAATTGAAGCGGATATTCTATCGAACCGTTAACAGGCCAACTAACTCTTTATGGCTATTTTGTTATAATTACGTCTAAGGCACTTATATAAAATTTATTAAGCGTGTAAAGGGGAAAAGTCGCGGGAGCTATTATCACGTGGGCCGCGTCACGTGGGCGTGATACCGGTTAAAAACCTTCGCACCTAGGCGGCTAAAGACCTTAGAGATTATTCTTGAATCAATACCTACCCTACACTTCTATCCACCCATAACAAAGCGTATACTCGAAATTGGCGGTATAAATAAGTATAGATATATAAATTACTTTAATATATATATATAGTATTAAATAAGTAAACTACTTGAATAATTAAATTACTAGTTTTAAAGAGTTTAAATTTTTAAGAGCAAAGTTAATTAGGTTTATGTTAGTGGAGTGATCTTTATAATAAAAAATAGGGCGCCCTTAATATCCACATGCCAATTTGATATTACCACATGCCCCCTCACTTACTGCGTGCTGATTGGCAGGATCTGGCCAAACCTTCTGTGGCAAATTTAACACTCCACACCACCCCACCGTGGCTAACCGCCCCCAAACTAACTACTTTGACTCTAGCTCTGACAGCGGTAGCAATGAGGTCGACTGGGAGGAGTACAGGGCTTTGAAATTACTCATGGTCGCTCTCCCAAGACGCTAAGAGGCAAGGGACTTTACTTTGGGTTCTACCTGGCCTGGCGATCGCGGTGGCCGTAGTGGCAAGCACCGTTAGTTCTCTAGGAGGAAGATACAAGCGCAAGTTGAAGAGCTTCTTTACATGCTATAGCTTCTCTGCAGTTGCGAAGTACGTTAAAGGAGTTAGCCATATGGAAGCTCTCTATCCGCGACAAGAACTATACTAGGCATAGTTCATCTCGCTATGCAATCGCCCACGCTGCACACCGCAAGAAGGCCAAGTCGTTGCCACTAAGAAAACATATTATTAGCATGACGTGCTCTAGTGCTAAAGGAGGAAGAGGCCGCCAGCCAGTCCGTAATACAGTAGGGCGACTTCACGTTATCGGAGGAGTATTTGCGGCATGCCAATTGTAGGTTCTGATTGGCTAGCCGCAGGCTGTTTGGAGCGGTTTTAGATTAAACGGCAATCCGAGCTGTAAATGTAGATTATAAGTTGCGAATTGAGCCTCGAATTGGACCCGTTTGGCGCGTATATTTGATAGATAAACGAGTGAAATAAGTATAAAGATCAGACGATTTAAGAACCTTGTGCATTCTACACGTAATATTCAGAGCTAAAGGAACTATTCGGAGGCCTAATTAGGGGGCATGTAGTAATATCACATTAGGGCATGTGGTAATATTAACTAGGCATGTGGTAGTAACGGCGCCCTAAGAATACAATACTAGTAGAAAGATCGTGCGCGAAGGAGGACCGTACGCGACATGATGAAACCCAATATTTCCTGGGCATCAAGGCTAACTAGCCGAGTGCTCTAAATCGATTACGCTCGAAGTCGCTCTTCCTTTTTCGCCCCTACATATGCACAGGTTTTGCAGCCCCATCAATAGCCTTCTTCAGGTCCTCTTGCCCCAAACTCCACCGCCTAATCGTCCCATCAATACTCACACTTACAACCCCTCTCCACCCATTAGCCTGCACCATCGCCAACCCCGTGACTTCCTCGTCGTGGCCCACGAACGTGTGCACAAGGCTGCCAGACACCTTATCCCACACTCTGACCTTTCCGTCACAACAAGCTGTGATAACTTTGCCACCCTGTTCATCAAGCACGATATCTCGGATAAAGTCTTCGTGTTGCAGCACCGTATTGGTCGTCCAATTGTTGAGGCGTGAGAAGCGTTTTACCATCTTGTCTGCGCTCGCAGTCCAGAGATCGAATTCGGAATCCTGATCCTTCTCGAATTTGAGAGCGCAGATGCTAGTTTCGTGCGCTATCAACGGCGTAACTCTGCCCTCCGGGCTTGGCTGTGTTTCCGCATCTGTGGATATTTCCTGCGCCCATGTAGAACTGATATTCCATCCACGAATCTCACCGTTACTATCGCCAGAAAACAGCGTTACACCGCTAGGCGTAGCGAACAACAAATCAATGGCCAACGCCTGGACGCCACCACTGCGGCTTTTGAGTAAGTGCAGTTTTTCACCAGTACTCGCATTCCATATAATGATAGTTGCGTCCGCCGATGCGGACATGAGTATTTGTTGTGTGCCTAGCCGGACGCATAACACTGTTTGCACGAAATCAGTGTGACCTATAAACGTCGTGCCCTTGTCGAAGTAGCAAATTCTTCCCTCGCAGTCAAGCAGGAGATTCCAAGAGTAAATGCACTTATCCGAAGATCCAGCGTACAATGTGCGTGCCAGGGTTTGTCCGCCTTGGGACATTGCGATGACTTGGCCGAGCGCTAGACAGTTCAGGGGAACTGGTGTGGACGTGTCGGGTCTGAATGTACGCGTAACTTGGCCACTCTATATCGATTAAGCCATCCGTCAGCAATGCTCAGAAAACTCTGTGGAAATAGTAATCAAAGTCGTACACACTTCTAACTCAACCCTCTTGACGGCCCCTGCAGCCTCGGCAACAAACACAGCAGGCTTAAGATGGTAGTCCGAGTCATCGGCGACGACGGCGAGAAGCTTCGAGGGTAATATTATGGGGCTGCTAATTGTGTTGTCCAAGGCAGCGCTGGAAGGTGAAAATGTCAGTGTTCCGAGCGGATATTAAGGGTCTCCCTAATACTCCTACGCCGATTGGAGATGACCTGGATCTACTGAGCGTGACATCTTAAAGCCCAGGATATACACGCCGATAGGCGGCTGTAGTGCGGTTGTAATGGTTTTCACGTACGGCACCCGTTCGCGAGACCTCTGCCCTAACATGGAAATACTAGAACTAGTTTAGAATAGCCAACTTAAACGAGGAAAGCGCAGTGCCGCCTAAGGCGCGAACGGTTCAACCCCACCAAAACTCGAAATTTTCAAAATTGGCAAAATCATCAATAATTGCTGCTACATCACAACTATAGACTCTATAGAGGCCGCCCCTCCAAATCTAAGTCTTTATGATAGACCGAACATTTATGATACAGCAGACAGGCACAAAATCATTTGGTCCACGTTCTCTGGGCGCTGGAGTAAGGTTACCCACTTCAGGGAGGATAGCTAAAATTCAATGCGATTGCTCGGCACTATACAGTCAAAAGCGCTAATTAAATACATTAACGCTCTCGCAGAACAAGAGCTATCTCCTATAGTTTAAAAGGTTCGAAATCTTGTAGCTGGAATTGTCATATCTTAGGTCAAGATTTGATAGAGCAAACTACCTGAACTGCATTTGCAGTTCTGTTCTGACTTAACCACCACGACGGCCACCCTGTGTTAAGCGGATTGACAAAAGAGCGAGCGTCGTTAATCCACAAACCGCATTCATGTTCTGTGAACATTGCCAGCTCTTCTGCGGCAATGCCTTTGAGAAAAGCCCAGACAGCAACCTTTCACCACCAAGTCCTTCTACAGAGCCCCGTCTCATCAAATGGAAACACCACCGGTCCGTACTTCATCGAACCCTCGACGAACTTCAGGCGGCTTCCCAGTCTCGATGCCAAATCTGTAGGATTCTCTGGTGCAGTATTACTGCCGTGGAACGAGATCAGCTGCCGCAAGATTCTTGTACAATTCTCGAGCTGGACCCGTCCGATCGTAGTATGCCAGTTTTGTCGATGGAGTTTGAGGATGACACGGGTCAGTCGCTTCTTCCAAAGCGGATGATTGCCATGTACGCTGGCAAATGCAAATCAAGTATGTTTTAACAGTAGGTGTAGGCTGTTCTGCATTCCATGTTCTGATATTTTCGCCATAGGAGAACTTGCTATAACCCTATATGAATGTGCTGGATTCAACACCGATAGCACAGGTTCCGATTCCAGTTTTCGCCTTGCATTGTACTGGTTGCACGAGTGCCTATCAAAGCATACTGGTTGTCCACGTCTCGCAGACACTGATGGATATCTCCCCTCCCGCGTTATTGATGTCGGCGACGAATCTAAAGGGCCTCGTCTTTTTGAAACCACAGGTCAGCAGATTGCGCCGCAGAGCAGGAGATATGTTGCACTGTCCCATTGCTGGGGTACCGAGCAAATTATCACGACTACGTCCGAGAACCTATTTCAGCATCTGGAGGAGATACCTTTTACGGCACTCTCACGTACATTCCAACATGCCGTTACTGCAACGAGGAAGCTAGGCTTTCGCTTTATCTGGATCGATAGCTTATGCATTCTGCAAGACTCGAAAGAAGATTGGGACAAAGAATCTGTCCAAATGTGCGACATCTACCGTAAAGCAGTATTCACAATAGCTTCCGGGCATGCGCATGGTGGTGCCATTGGTTGTTTTGTTGAAAGAGATGGTCTACTGCAGCTTCCATTTGAGCTTCCTCCTCGTCTCAACGAATCCGTATCGCCACCCGGACCACTATTCACACCTGTCCCAAGACAGCAGATTGTCGGTATACAGGAGCCACCTCTTTACGGCCGGTCCTGGGTACTTCAGGAGCAGATCCTATCTCCACGTATGCTCATCTACGAGAAAGACATGGTTCGATGGGAGTGTCTTTCTATGCACGGCTCAGAAAGCTCCCCCGAAGGTGGCTTGTCAAGATATATTGGCTTTATGAAATCGGTCAGGTCAGGAATACAACCGGATCGCAAAGACTTCTTCGTTCATCCGGAATATGAGGAGGGAGATGTTTCGCTCTATCAACACCAGGACTGGTGCTACGCTGTCATGGACTTTACACACCGAGGGATGACGCAAGCCAAGGACAGACTCATCGCCATTGCTGGCATAGCGGAAGCAGTCCAGCGGCGGACCAAAAATGCCTATCTGGCGGGACTTTGGAGAGATCAGCTGGCCTTGGGTCTTCTATGGAATGTTCCATTCGAAAGAGAGTACACTGCCACCACGACGAACGCTTACACAATTCATGCCTCTAGCCGACATGAAGATCCCATCGCGCCGTCCTGGTCCTGGGCATCTGTCACGGTTCCTGTGGTGTTTCCAGTTCCGGAAATTGCTACCATCTTCATTGATACTGCATGTAAGATATTGGACGCGCAAGTTGAGGGCGTGGCATCGAAGCAGACAGGCAAAGTTGTAATCCAAGGCCACGTGCGACAACTCTATGTCAGGTCGATGTATTCCCCATGGATCCAGGAAGCCTATCGAAAAGACTCAAAGTATAGCCCGGAGTGGGAGAGAGCTCTGGACTACAATCCTAGGCTTTCTCACCCGAACGAATATTTCATGGCCTCTCTAAAAAAGCCCATGAGGCAGAAGTCATTTCAGCCAATGCCTGGCAGCTGGAGACCCGACGAGATGTTAGATAGCAAGCAGATTATAACTTTCATCGCACTTGCAATTCTCCCGGCTAAAACCCAAGGAGGTCAAGTCGACTACGGAGCAGAACATGATGTCCTTACAATTGGTCTCGTGCCTACTGGTCGTGCGGTTGGGGAGTATCGCCGTGTTGGCTGGGCCAGATGGACTGAATGTGCATGGTTTGGGTATAATTGCAATCCGGCGAAGCAGCCAAAGAGCATGCGAGAGATTGCTGAAGCTAGCCTGACTAAAACCAAGACGTGGTTTGGGCGCGAACAAGAAGGTTCTTACTTGCGGCAATTGCCTAAGCACAAGACTATCGATTACCCATACCTTGCCCCAGGACGAGGAGTACATGAGCACCCCATCCCCGTAAATCCATTTCCGAACTTGAAAGCATATCATTCATCGGTAGAGGTTAAGAAGATAAGTCTCACTATAGTGTGAATTTAAATGGCCTTCCCCTTTGTATTTCTAGCAAGCGGCTACTATACTGTATCCGTATTACTATCTCTTAATATTACTAAAAAAAAAGTAGCTCTTTAAGTTTTAAAAGAATTAAAGACCTAGTATAAAAATATAACTATAAAAGAGTAAATAGTTTATATTTTAAAAATCTTTAGTATTTACTTAGCGCTATATATTACTCTTTAATAAATATTTTAAAGTTATAAAAACCTAATAATAAAATATATAGGTATTTTAAAAATTAAATATATTAATAACTAAGCTAATAGCTACTAGGTTAGTTATAGTATAGCTTACTAAAGATAAGTTACTTTATTAAATAGTATATATTTATACTAAAAGTACGCCTATTTTATCTTAAACACTTTTTAGAGAAAACTTTTAGTATATATAATAGTCTAGTTATATTATAAGTTATATAAACTACTATTTATTAAAAGTTTTATTTATAAAGTACTAAGTTAACTAAAATAAAAAAAATATCTACTTATATATAAAGAAAAAGTTATAAAAGTTTTTATTAAGTAAACTATATCGGCGTTTCGGGAGGCCAAATTTGATTGCCCCGAGCAATTAAATCCCAAGATTCTATGTTAAATTGCGAGCAACTAGATTTGGGCTCGAGCAGCCAGATTTGGCTATGGGAGAATCTAAGCAACTAGATTTAGCTAAGATTTAGATAAAAATAAGTACTTATTATAAATTAGCTACTTTAAAAAGGCTAGAATAATAGTTATATTAATTCTAATACTATATAAGTAGAAAAGGTATA
>KV745516.1:0-14134 GCA_001692735.1 Lepidopterella palustris CBS 459.81
GGAGGGAGGCGGAGATGGAGAGACGGAGACAGAGATGAAGAGACGGAGACGGAGATGGAGAGAGGGGGACGGATAGGGGAGGGTGAGGGGGGCTGGGACGGCGGATGAGGGATGGGCGAGTGGAGCGGCACTTACTTCCGTCAATGTGGGCGAGACGATCAGCGCTGACGTCATATCCGCCGTATTTGTTGTAGGCGTCTAGATCTGGTGTTGGGGGGATGGAGTTGTATTTCCCGGGTGGGAAGGCCCAGGTGCACCATTGCTGGCTGGTGGACTTCATTAGGGTTGTTTTAAAGAAGGCAGCAGTTGGGCTTACGTGTAGTCGACCTGAAGGACTGAGGATATTAATTTCGGGCTGTATGATGGAGCGACTTGATAGTCGCCTTGTTCTGTGCAAGCTATGGTTGCCGGGATTAGTATTGAGAATGGCCTTCGAAAGCAGGACGGAAACCGGAAGACTGGTGAACGTACTTGAGTATAGATAGGAGCGGAGTCCTGAGTTAGTAGTATCGGCCCAGAACGAAACTACCTGCTGTCAGTTCTGCAGGCTTGAAAATAAGCAAGAATACTGCTAACCGTTCCGAGTGCCAAAACAAGACGTGCTGTCAATGTCTCCACCAACACATAGAGGTAAGAGAGCTTTCTTGACATAATTGGCGTAATTTCCGAGGTTGGTCCAAGGCTCTCCGCCAGTGTATTGTGCCAGAGCGTAATCGACAGAGGTAATGTTCTCCGGCGCGTTCATGTTAGTGACGTTTGAGCAAAAGTCCCAAAAGTCATTGGAGCCGTATGCTGGGTCCCAGTTCAACTCCTGCCACGTGTTTGTGGGGTAGTTCATTGGGCCGCCGACTAATATGAATTAGATATTGGTCGTATGGTGAGGGAAAGGAGTTATGAGGTTCACTTGGAAATGCTATGGTCATTGCGAAATCCCGAATATCGGTCAGAGCTTCGAGGCCGAAGATGGCCTTCAATTGATCAATCGCCTTTGTATTATTGGAAGATACAAGTTGGTCCATTTTATCAACAATGCCGTTGATGCTCGAAACGCAGTCCGAAGGTCCAAATTTCTGGATCGGATCATACCTTGGGAGATTTTCACATTAGTACTGGATGTTAATAGATGACTCCGACTGAAATTTACCATTGAGGATAAGCCAAGACAGCCTTGGTAGTTGCGCTGCTCGCAATTCCGCCCCAAAGAATGTCCCCATAGGTTTTAATGGAGAACGCGGTCTGAGCGCCTGCTAGCGACCCTCCGTAGAGAATGTATGGCGTATCGTGCGCGGCAAGGCTGGCATTAATACCAGGATAGGTTGCGTGCTGAGCAAAATACGCATTATCTGCTATGGCTGGAAAGAAAAAAAATAAATAAATAAAAAAATTAGCCTATTAGCCTCTTCACTGGATACGAAACCGGAAATTGGTATGACGAACTCTGTTCAGTAGTCAAATAAGCAAGTTCGTCGGTTGTACTGGTATTGAATGGATAGCTTTCGCCGTAATATCTATTCTCGAGGATAACTCCCAGGCCGTTTGTGGCTTCCATCAGGATTTGGATGACTGCGGGGGGTTTCGATTTTAACAAGGGCCCATGAACATTTGGACGAGCGAGAACCATACTGCCAGTCTGCAAGTTTGAAAAACGACTTTCTCCACTGGTCTCTCCGCCAATGTAGAGAAATACGGGGCCTCCAGGCTTATAGTAGGTCGAATCGAAGAAGTATCTCTGCTTGAAGGTGGCATTTGTGTGAGGCGCATACCGAGGCTTGTGCGGGAAATGGTCGATCTACAGAGCGATGATCAGATAATGCCGAAATGATTGAGCAAACATAACAGACAGGCATGTCAATTGTGTGGGCTTCATATGCCGGAGCGGACTGTCTGCGAGTAAGTCCATCTTCTAAGCCTGAGACGAACAGGGTAGGGGTAAGAGAGGCGGAGGTGGTGATGGCAGCGAAACCAGCCAGCAAGATTGAAAACAACATGTTTTGCAACTTGGTATGGAGGGGAAAGACTTGAGGCTAGAAAAGGACGTGAGATATCATCTAGGGTCGATCTAGGTCCATATACCACACTCGGGAGTACTGTACACTTTCTTCGTTGACGACACGTCATATCCGTAAGCATTAACATTCAAGCTGAGCAAGCTGCCACAATTGCCTGCGACGAGATCCCATGCGGTGAAATCCCATACACTGCCGGTGTCGACTGACTTTGGTGTTTTTGTTATTTATGTGGGGCGCTCTCCAAAACCGAAGCATATTATTGGTTAGCTACAACTAATGGACGATTTTTCCAGCGGCGGATGGGATAGGCCGGACAGATAGCCAAGAAGATTTGATAGCATAGTGACACCTGCTTGTTTAGGAAGGCAGCTTCCCTTGCTGTCATCATCAGCGCACACAACGCACACGCCACACACAGGTACAGACCTTCGGTGCAAACATTTTGCGCAAACCTGCAATTCTCGTATTCTAGTGGCGCTCCCAACCGTGAACTGTGCTCCGAAAAACGGACGCGGCCATTGAGGTGTGGAGGTCTCATTAAAAACTTTTTGATTGTAGCCGTTATCCGCCCAGACTGTGGCTGAGCCAAAATTGCGTGCGGGACCGTGCGCAGCCCGCCCTCGGGCCGTTGTCAAGGCTGATCGGGCAAGATTTTCGCACCACGGCTGAGCACGAGCGCCAGCATCCTTTCAACACCATCGGGCTTTCCAAGATTCCGCAATGATCGCAATGATTCCACAATGTCGCCTTGTCACCCCCCCCCCCCAACATCAGCATCCTGGCCCGCCTTCAATTGACCCGGGGCAGCTTGCGAGAGCTTGCGAGAGCTCTAGGTGTTCGCGTGCTGGTTGCAGAATTTTCTGGCTGGTGCGAGCTATCTAGCCGGTGCAAGCTATCTAGCTAGGTACAGTACCTAGGCTGCGGCTATACGAGAGCAACTTCTCAACCCGAGAGTGCAGATGCCTCATATTCCTTCCGCTAACCTTGTTGAAGCCGTTTAAGAGGGAGAAATTGAATGAGCCCTGCACGCGTACTAGATTGACCGTAGTTCCACAACTCATCCATGAATTCTTATCCCCGGCACCGAGCCTTGAGGGTTTCGTACCTTCCCTTTGCAGGGTTGTCTCGGGCTTTTCCCCTCACACAGCCTCAGAATTCCTGCTGTCCCTTATCAACATCAGGTGGCATCTGCCTATAGCACGCTGATGCACAGGTCGTCGCCATTTACAGCTTCTTTCCCTGGCAGTCATGATGGAATGTCGCCTGCATATCCCACCGGGAGCTGGGCCTCGACCTGGAGCGCTCTGCTCTCGTGCTGCGTCATTTCATATTTAATATATTTCGTGTGTTTACCTCTCCAAGTCCCTTCATCCATTTCACTCCCGTCTCTTCTACCCTCTCCCAGCCCTTTTCTTCTCTCAGTCGCGTAGGTGATATGGGCGCCAATATGGTCGCCAATCTTTTTCGCTCCACTGCGGTCGCTGCTCTTCTGTCCGCGTGCTCTGTCAATGCGTTCATGAAGATACCTGGACTCGATCCAAGACAGCTGCCGGCCGATGCGAAAGATGTCAAGACTATTACCACGCCGACCGGAGTGAATATGCGCTACAAAGAGCCGGGAAAAGCGGGCGTGTGCGAAACTACGCCAGGCGTCAATTCGTATGTATCCAGCGTGAGGTAGTTTTTTTTTTTAAAAAAAAAAATCCTGGCTGACTTCTTTTATAGGTACGCTGGCTACATTGACATTTCGCCCACGGCCCACACCTTCTTTTGGTTTTTCGAGTCTAGGTCAAACCCGGCAACCGATCCAGTCACGCTTTGGTTGAACGGAGGCCCGGGCAGCGACTCCCTTATTGGACTCTTCCAAGAACTCGGTCCATGCGCCGTCGCTGAAAACCTCACCACCTACCTCAACCCGTATGGCTGGAACGAAGTTAGCAACCTCTTGTTCCTCTCGCAGCCACTTGGAACCGGGTTCTCGTACTCTGAAGAGGAAGCCGGATCATTCGCACCCGTCACGGGCTCTCTCGTAAATGACTCAATCGCGCCAGCTACTGGACGATGGCCCGTAATTGACCCAACCCTGCTTGATACCACCGACCTGGCAGCTGTGTCTGCATACCATGCTCTCCAGGGCTTTTACAGCGCGCTTCCTCAACTTGACCATCCAGTGAAATCGAAGGTGTTCAATCTGTTCACTGAATCCTATGGAGGGCATTATGGGTGAGTTTCAACGACTCTTGCAGCGTCACCGGCAACTGACGCGGTGGAAAGACCTTCCTTCTTCAATTACTTTAACGAGCAGAACAAGCTTGTTGCAGATGGCTCGGTCAAGGGTGTTGAGCTGAGGATGAACTCCCTTGGCATCGGAAATGGCATCATTGACGGTGAGCAAATGGACATGCACGCCGAGATTGAATCTTGATTCTGACCAACTCAAAAGAATTGACCCAGGCTCCATTTTATCCGGAATTTGCAAACCACAATTCCTATGGCATAAAGGCAGTCAACGATACCGTCTACCATTATATGAAATTCGCCCTGAACATGGTGAACGGCTGTCTTGATCAAATCGGCTACTGTCGCGCCACGAACCGCACGAGTCTCGCGGACATGGCTGTATGCACTGAGGCAGAGGACATGTGCCGTGACAATGTGGAATCTCCGTACTACATGTACAGTGGCCGTGGCGTCTATGATATTAGACACCCTTTCGATGACCCCACCCCTCCGCCTTACTTTTCGGCTTATCTGAATCAACCGGAGGTGCAGGATGCCATAGGCGTTAATCTCAACTACACCGAATCGAACAACGACATTTACTGGGCTTTCCAAGAGACCGGAGACTTTGTCTATCCCAACTTTATTGAGGATATTGAGATGCTTTTGAATGAGGGAGTCCGTGTCTCGTTGTACTATGGCGATGCAGATTATATCTGCAATTGGTTCGGCGGCCAAGCTGTGTCCCTAGCTGTCAATTACACGCACAGCGCAGAGTTTGCAGCCGCTGGGTACGAGCCCATGAAGGTGAACGGAGTCGAATACGGCGAGGTTCGCCAATACGGCAACTTTTCTTTCCTCCGAATTTATGAGTCCGGCCATCTCGTCCCTTACTATCAGCGTAAGTCAATTTTAACGGGCAAATCAAACTTGTTGTTCCTGCTAACTCCCCGATCAAGCCGTCGCCGCGTTGGCACTCTTCAATCGCACAATCAATCATCTCAACATTGCCGACGGTCTTCCCCTCACATCCAATTACAGCACCCATGGCAAGCCAAAGGCAACGCATACCGAGAGTTTTGTAGCACTACCCACGTCAAGCAGTAGTGCTGTTGCCAGCTCCAGCGCGTCGGCCAGTGCGTCCGCGTACGTACGGGCTCCGATCATCCCCAAGGAGAAATTCAGGCCACGGTTCTGAACATGAGAGAGGTCGAGGATTAACCTTGGGGTGGTTCTGTACAATAGGATTTTTTTTTTTTTTTTCATAGAGGCGAATAAAATTTAGCTAAAACGGGGTCATAGGGAATGGATATCTGAAGTAAGCATAGGGAGATATGAGAATGACGAGACTTGGAGCCAATTGGTGAACCAGGTATAATGGCATTCTTTTTTTAGGCTACTGGTGTCTCTGGGCTTCCTCTTATAGTCCTAGTCCAACCCTGGAGGACTCTCAACGCTGCTTATAACATTGACCTACTTCACTCCTTCGGTCACACAATCTTCTTCAGCTCCTTGGGCCAACTGCGCACGAAACCACACCTCACACCTCACACCTTCTCCAACCACAACATTCACAACACGACCTCTAACATACCTAGCCTCTTTATAACATCGCAAGTGGCAGTTTAATTATGCACCTACGCCGAAGCCCAGCGTCAGCACCAGCGATCGCCTTCCTCGCGCTGCTATACTTGGAGCAGGTCATGGCTGGAAACCATCACCCGCTCCAGCGATGTCGTTTAAAAAACAATGAGGTAAATTTTTTTTTAAAATTTTCTTTTCAAAGTCATTAAGTTATTTAAGTGTTTGGCCTTTTTTTAAGGGTTAACAACTTAATAAAAGCCTTTTTTTTCCTTTTTTTTTCCCTTTTTCTTTTTCTTTTTTTTTTTTAAAAAAAAAAAAAAAAAAAAAAAAAAAACTGTGTTTTTAAAGTTTATTTAGCATAAAATATTAAAGATTTTAAAATATTTTATGCTAGGGGCAAAGAGATTTAAGAACGGACTTTTTGGTGGGGGGATTTAATGTGACTGTGCACAAGGTGGGAAGGACTTCTATTCGTCGCCGGTCAAGCTCTGTCGCATTCCAGTGCGCTGTTCTGAGTCGAGGTCGGTGATGTTAGCCAGTTGGTGAGTTGGCGATGTTTATGATGTTCGTGCAGGCGGATGTAGGCGACGCCTTTGACAAGGGAGTGGCGTTCGTGGCTTGCAGGAAGCCTCGGCAGATGATAAGAGGCTTATCGGATAGTAGGTAGTGTAGCGTAGTGATCAAAGATCATGCCATGTCCTGAGCCCTTTCTCCACCAAAGTAGCAACCAGTCTGCCAGACACAAAACTTCCCCAATGACCCATCTATTCACCCTCACACATTCGAAACATCCCGAATGGCCTTGTTCGCAATGAAGCCATCCTCAGCAGCTCTCCGCTGGCTGGCAAAGAGCTCTCATGCTCCTTGTTCAGGGTTAAAAGTGATTTCAAGACCAATTGCAATTGGACAACGGACCTTTTCTATATCGCCGAGATGGCAGATACACACAAAGGACATGAATGAGGAGCTGATGTCCACTTTGAAGGTTAACCAGAACAGGCTCATGGAGGATATCCATTATACCGCTCAATGGGGTGAGGGCGAGAGATGGGGGAGGTGAGGCACGACTTCTGCTTCCCCATTTACCGCCAGTTATACAATATCTGAAGAAGCTCAATGGCTCTAGGAATGTGCAATCGAAATGCTAACAAACTCCCCAGCGCGCCCACAGAGACAGGCATGTCCCGCCTCGCCCTTTCGGACGCCGACAAGCAAGCTCGAGACTGGTTCATCCAAACGACACAAGCTCTAGGCTGTCATACCACGGTTGATGCCATGGGAAATATATTTGCCGTTCGTGCAGGTATGCGAAACGACGGCCCACCTACATACGTAGGCTCGCATCTCGACACCCAGCCTAGCGGCGGAAGATACGATGGGATACTGGGTGTCACGGCAGGCGTAGAGATGCTGAAAGTGCTTACGGACAACTGGGTGGAGACAGAGTATCCTGTGGGCGTAGTCAACTGGACAAAGTGCGTTCTAATATCAAACGATGCTCCTTTCAACAGGCCTTATCTAACACCTGCGCAGCGAAGAAGGCGCCCGATTCCCCATGTCCATGCTTTCCTCCGGCGTCTGGGCCTCCGCCATACCCCTCACCACCGCACATTGCCTCCGATCAATCCATTACCCCCATCCAACCGTGTCTGAAGAGCTCTCCCGCATCGGCTATCTCGGCAGCGTGCCTTGTAGCTACGAATCCATGCCTATGGCCGCCCACTTCGAACTGCACATAGAACAAGGCCCGCTCCTCGAATCCTCCGCCCGTAAAATCGGAATCGTTTCAGGCGTCCAAGCATACCGATGGTATACAATCGAAGTGAAGGGAAAAGAAACTCACACTGGTACGACCGATCTGAAGAACAGGGCCGACGCCCTACTGTCAGCCGCGAAAATGATACTCCACTCGCACCGCTTAGCAACCACACACTCCGCCCTAGCCTCCACCGGCATCCTCACGCTGAAACCCGGTTCCACGAACACCATCCCCGGCAGCGTGAGCTTCAGCCTCGACATCCGCGCCCCAGCCGACACCACAGTCCAAACAATGGACCATCACATCCGCCGCGACTTTGCCGCCATCGCAGCTGGCGAAGACATCCTCTGCAGCAACGACTACTGCACTCCCAGCCTCCCCTGCTCCGTCAGCATCCGCACAGACTCCGACTCTCCCGCCGTCACCTTCCACCCGGACTGCATAAAAGCAGTCACGGAAGCCGCCGGTTCGGCGCTCGGTCCGGATGCCGAGAAGCTCACTATGGAGACGGTGAGTGGAGCGGGACATGATAGCGTGTATACGTCCAAGCGCGTGCCGACGAGCATGATATTTGTGCCATGTAGAGACGGGGTTAGTCATAATCCGAGGGAGTTTACGAGCCCGGAGGATTGTGCGTTGGGGGCGCAGGTGTTGTTGCAGAGTGTGTTGAGGTTTGATAAGATGAGGGCTGATAGGAGAGTTACGTGGAATTATCCGGGGAAGTGATTGGGTTTGGATGAGTTGGATTTGCGTGAGGTTTCTGCTCTGGATTAGGGCCTGTGAGTCTTTGGGGTGAACTATGTGTTGCTCTCGAATCCGGGATGGCGGTAGTTCTTGTCCATTCTTTTTGGTCGATTTAAATAGTGGGATTTGAAATTTGAAATAGGCCGATGGAATTTCATGAAATTCTTTTGTTCATAAATATCACCCAGGACGCGCTGAAAGCTGCTCACTAACCAACTCAACCTCTTGGTTACTTATACACCCTCAATCCCCCTTATCCCAAATCCAATTGAAACAGCCTCTTTATTCCGGGTAAATCGCAAAAATCACGACAATTCCAACACGACCCTCCCCTGCAACTTGCCTTCAAACATTTCCTGAAAGACCTCTGTAAGCTTCTCCATCTTTTCGATCCGGAAATGCGTTTTTACGACACCACGGGCCTATACACGAATTCACACGCTCGTTAGGAAAAATCCAATTTCATCTAGAAGGTGTCCAAAAGACATAGGTATACTAACAGCAAACTCCAAAACCTCGATTGCCTCCCTCCGATCCCCGACCGCCACTCCCACCACACTCAACGCCTTCGCTACTATAAACTGCGGTAGCGCGCTCTTGATCGGCACCGGTTCCCCCTCTGGAATGCCCACACACACCACACGGCCCCCAAAACGAAGCAAATCCAAACTGGTCGCGTAGGCGGCATTGTTGGCGGTCAGCACGAGCACGGCGTGCGCGCCTAGGCCGCCGGTGAGTTCTTTGACTGCCTCAGGGATTGAAGGCGTGGTTTCAAGCGGGATGAAGTGGGATGCGCCGGAGGAGAGAACGAGGTCGCGTTTCGAGGACGCGTCGATGCCGATGACGCGGTGAGCCATTGCGTGGGCAGACAGCTGCACGGCGAGGTGGCCTAGGCCGCCGCCGGCACCGAGGATGACGACCCATTGCCCGCTCTCGGCACCACTGCGGCGGAGCGCGGCGTAGGTGGTCACGCCGGCGCAGAGCATGGGTGCGGCAGAAGCGCTGTCGAGGCCGTCGGGGATGGGGGTTACGTAGCTGGCGGGGCCGAGGACGTATTGTTGGAATGTTCCGGGAGTGTAGTAGCCACTTACTTTCTGGGGGAAGGGGTTAGGGGGTTGGACTGCAGTTGTAGAAGAGGATAGAGAGGTGGTGTAGGGTGAGAAAGTACCTGGTTGAAGCAGATGCCGTCATGGCCGGCTAGACAGGCGGCTGGAATGGTTGTTAGTATTCTGGGGACTGTATATGGATAGAGTGGGGTTAAGTTGAGAGGGAGGGAGTATACGGCAGCTATCACATATGGCACTGATCCATTTGATCCCGACTCTGTCTCCTACTTTGACAGCCGCGCTCTCGGTTCCTGGGCCCATTTTGACAATCTTCCCGACACCCTCGTGACCGCCAACTTGACCAGCCTGTGTTGGGAAGGGTAGAGCTGCCCAGCTGTTCATCATTACGCCGATATCTGAATGGCAGACGCCCGAGTGAGTCCTGCGGGAGATGCGGGTTAGCACTTAATGTCCATAAACCATGAATGTTCGAAGAATTGATCATGTAGTAAAATATCAGAGTAAAAGCCTTACAAGTTAATCAGCACCTGCCCCGGGCCTGGTTCCGGCGTCTCGAGCATCTCAATCTTAGTCGAGATGCTGCCAGGCTTGTCGTAAACAGCGGCCTTGTACGTCTTGGGTATTTCCACGCTCGCCATTGTTGCTTCAATCCCACAACCCAGTCACTCGGAAGAGTCACGACACGGAAGCTTTGAGCACCAGTTTAAGTGTGAGGAATGAAGTAGAAAGATGGAGGTTTTCCGCCGCGACGGCAATATAGTGTTCTAGGGACCGAAAAGCTCGTAGACGGGAGGAAAGAGAAATGCACAAAGTTAATAGAAAGTCTAACAACATGAGTCTAAACGCTCCGGGGAAATCTCCTGCCTATACCCTAAGTACCCACTCCCCTCCTCCTCCACACCCGTCGTCCCGCTTACTATTTTCGCATAAAAGACGTCGATTGTTTCGGCCCGCACCCCACCTGCCTCGGTCTCATCCCCGAGCTGCGCGCCGCCTTTGCGGGGAAATGTGGGCATGGAACGAAATTATGTCAAGCTACTGACCCGCCAATGTAAGGAGATCAACATGCACCGACGTCACGTACACCGTGATCCATACATGGCTGGTACGAGAGATATGCCGTTGTTGGCGGATTCCTGGTGGAGGTGGACGGGGATAACAGCGAAGGGGGGGTTGCAACTTGTGGCTGGGGTGGAGGTGGGCGCGGGACGTGTGGCTAAGCATGAGCTCTCGCTTAAATCTGTGGTCCGAGCTTTCCACTCCCACCAGGCCACACAACCTCACAATCTTTTCGCGAAGTCGACCGCCCGAAAGACAACGAGCTTAACACGACAAACCGATCCTCCAAACAAAGCCCCAAAGGACCGCCAACATGTACGACCACTTCCAAGGCTTCAGATATCATTTACCATTGCTAACCAACCGCTGGACAGGCTCATTCCAAAGGCCGACCGCAAGAAGATCCACGAGTATGCCAATTCCTCCTCACCGTCTAAATTCGCACCATACGTTCCGTTCGTTTTGCTTGACATAAAACTTCAATTAAAAGATTCCTCACATTAAAGCTATTGAAACTAATGCTTTCTAGGTATCTCTTCCGTGAGGGTGGTACGTAAACAAGCACATGGGCAAATAATATAATGCGGCAAACTTGCTGCAATTCAAGAAGGACAGGCTGACACACGGTCACCAATTCAGTACTCGTAGCAAAGAAGGACTACAACCTACCCAAGCACCAAGAGATTGACACGAAAAATCTGTATGTTCGGCACCATTTAGTATCGTCTTCACATGGCTAAATCCGTTCACCAGATACGTGATCAAGGCCCTCCAGTCATTGAACTCTCGCGGATATGTCAAAACACAGTTCAGCTGGCAATACTACTACTACACCCTGACCCCCGAAGGCCTCGACTACCTCCGTGAATGGCTCCACCTCCCCGCCGAGATTGTGCCTCAGACGCACATCAAACAACAGCGTTCGCACGCTCCTCCCCGTGGCATGATGGGCGGTGATGATCGCGAGAGGCGTGGTGGTGGGCGTGGCGGCCCGCGTGGTGATCGCGGTGATCGTGAGCGTGGCGACTACAGGAGACGCGATGCTGGCGAAGGCAAGGAGGGTGCTGCTCCAGGAGAGTTCAGGCCGGATTTCCGTGGTGGTTTCGGTACGTTTAATCTTCCATCCTTTGTGCACGCTTTCGATGCGTTCAATATTAACACATTCTTGCAGGTCGTGGCCGTGGCGGCGCTCCCCCAGCTTCATAAACGCATTGCATCCGTTTATTTTCCTTCACCTCGCTCCTCCAAGCCATGAATCTTGCTTCATATGACAAAATGGGATTGGGTCGGACGGTGGCGTGTCTGATTGAGTGACAGAAATTGCCGGGGTTGTATAGGTCGTAGCGGGCAGATGACACTGCAAAATTACCTCGTTTCTGTATGTGTAGAAAATACAGATGACTATACTTTGCTTGGGGAAGGTGGCTGTGATGCACAACGATGCTTTCAGAGCTGCTAAATTTGTTTCAGATTCGCAACTATGTCCATACGACAACATTTCTTCTCTTTCTTCCTAATATCACCGACCCTGCGAGGATGCGCCTGGGAACCAAGATCTCTACATTCGACAAATATCCAGTACCTGCAGCACAACCTTCGCGATACCTCATGATTACTTGTACACTTTGAAAGAGTTCAACGATTATAATTTGGTCATGGCACTGCGTGGAGCCAATAAGGGTATCTATAGATCCCTCCGCTGCTCTTAGCGGAATTGTAGCACGCTTCCATTGGACTGCATGCTTAATTAATTTCACGACTCTCTGCAGCTCCAAAAATTCCTAGTCTAATATCATCCTACGTGGCTCTAAACACCCGTCCCCACTACAAACCTTTGCGATCGATATGCCCGCATAGACACTACGGGTAGTTATCAACAAACTCAAATTCTTCACTCCACTTTATCTCTGCCCACTCACACCAACTCAACGACACGATTCCCGCCCGTGACATATTTTCCGCCTCTAGTACAGCATGCAGAGCCTCAGAGTGCATTGCCTCTGTCGCGCATCGTTTGAGACCCACTCCCCGCAAGATGCGCTCCAGGGTGTATGTCCTAATTCTCACTGGCTGCGCGTGTGCAATGACTGGAGAACATCTCCGCCCTTGGGGCTGGGATTATGGGGTTTTCGGATTGGCATCACGTCTTTTATGAGGATCTGAGAGATGGGGAAAACTGCCATTGGTGTGCAGTGCGCTGTTTGGATCGGTAGGCTGCGGGAAGATGGATCGATGGCCTTGGAGGCTATTTCCTTCCTCTGCTCGATGTCTTTTTTTTGAATTGCCTCGTGGCCTCTTTCTTCCTAATTTTTGCGCTTCTGGCACATGGGCTTCTGAGCTGTTACTGCTATTTCTTGCGCTCACTTTCAGATCGATAGAATCGTCTTGCTTGTTTTCCTTTCGCATTTGCTTTCGCTGTTATATATCAGAACCCCTACCCCGTATTGTCTAAGCTGTCTCATTTTCTGTCTTCCAAATGGAAGCCCTCACACCTGAGTGGACAACCGAGCTGTACTCTCGAATTAGAACCAAGAAAGCACAGTGAGGCTCAACAGGCTCTTCAACTTCAGCATATGCACCCCCACCCTTAGGGTCCGGGTCCGTACCTATCCCCCTCTCCCAAACCCACCACCGAAACCTCATTCCTTCGCCCGATCCCAGATGGGTCGCGCTCATCAGCACAAACGCGTCGCCACGGTACCAAGAAAACGCATAAGTCCTCCCTAAAGCCTCTGGAAACCAGGTTTCGCAAAGACTGACTGACTGCGCCTTGGCTTCTAGTCCCGACCTTATCCGCACACTTAGAGCACTACCCTTCCCAGTCGGCCTAGCCATGACAGTCCTCAGCGGCGTGGATCTATTCACTAGCAACATCACACAGTGCGCCACGCCACCCCTCCACTCCCATCCCATCCCATCCCCACCTACCCAACTAACCGCCCTGAAGTCGATTACAGCACCCTTCCTCTTGGTGTGTTTCGCCGGTCTTCGTCAGCATCAACAGTCGTGAGATTGTGCATAAGATCACGGTGATATGGTGGCCGACGGCAACGTTAATGGCGTGTGCGTTTGATCTTGCTAGGGTGAGTATGTGAGTATTGCCTCCCGCTCTGTTTCCCTCTCCACCCTCTCCACCCCCAACCTGCTGACTGCCCCTCTCTGCCTCAGGTTACCCATCCCAATGGGCAGATAGCAAAGCCCGCAGCTGACCATCTCCTACTACATCTTCTCCACCGCCCCCCCCACTCTCCCAACCTGTCGACTACAACGGCACATCTCTCGTGAAGCCTCAAACGCCGCCAACAAAGCCACCCTCACCAAGGAGCCCTACCGCTCTCTGCTCTCGCTCTCTCTCTCTCTCTCTCTCTGTGCGGTATATAGACAGTAGCCCCCCAGCCCCCCCCTCTCAACACAACCCTCAGTAGTTCCCTTGTGAACACCAGATCAGCGTCAGCTCTAGCCGACAACAGCCGTTCTCGGCAATATATACAACATACTCCGCGGCGCCTTCTTCGGCAACGCGCAACGCGCCGCCGCACTGGTACCTCTAACACTCGCCGGCGAAGCTGACGTAAGCGTTGATTTCAAGCATTGGGATTATCTAGGCGACGCTCTGGATGGAAGCTGGGAATTAGATCTGGGCACAAGGGTTGTGGGGACTGGTTGTTGCAGTGGCATGGTTATGGAGGAGG
>KV745517.1:0-14172 GCA_001692735.1 Lepidopterella palustris CBS 459.81
GTATAAAGCCTTAAACTAAATATAAAGCTACTTAGTATAAAGTCTTAAACTAAATATAAAGCTACTTAATATAAAGCCTTAAACTAAATATAAAGTTACTTAATATAAAGCTTTAAACTAAATATAAAGCCCCTTAATATAAAGGGTTTAATTAAATATAGGGCTTTTAACTATATATAACTTTTAGCCTAATATAAAGCTACCTAATATAAAGCTTTTAAAAATAAAAGTCTACTATAAAGTCTACTATAAAATTTAGGTTAATTTAAAATTATTAGGTTAGGTTAGGTTAGGTCCTAACTAGGTCGGGTTGCTAAGTGGGTCGGGTCTAATTAGGTCGGGTTGCCAAGTAGGTCGGGTTGCCAAGTAGGTCGGGTCTAATTAGGTTGGGTTGCTAAGTGGGTCGGGTCCAAAAAGTATAGACCCGACCTAACCCAAAACCCGACCTAGGACCCAACCTAATAAAAAAAACCTAACCCGTAATAAGGTTTAAAAATACTAAAGGTAATATTTAAAACTACTATATACTTTTAATAAATAATTATTTAAGCTATTTTACTTTATAGTTTATTTAGTATATACTATTATATAAAATTATTTAAGTTACTTTTTTATATTTATTAAATATATAAGCTTTAACTATAAAATATAAACTATTTTAATTTTTTTTAAGTATTACTATATATTATAATAACGATATATTATATATTAAACACTAGATAATAAGTATTAAATTCGAATATATTAATAGCTATATATAGCTATTATAAAGACTTAAAAGAATTACTACAAAACTTTATAAAAATATAGCTAGGGCAAATCTATATAAAGAGTATTAGAGCGGGGTAAAAGAAATAATATAAGCTACGCGTATAGCGTAGCGTATATAATAGTAGTACTATTATACTATAGTATAAAGATAAATAACTTTTACTAGTATAATTATATAAATATTAATAAAAAGTACTTTATAAATTTTACTTAGTAGTATATATAAAAGTATTTACTTATAAAATAATTATAATACCTAAAAAGCTATAAATATTTTAGTATTTATAAAGACCTTTATAAACCTAAAAATAAATACTTTAAATAATAAAGAATTTTAAATTTTAATAAAATTAATATTAGGTAATAAATACTAAAATAGTATATAAATTACCTTAAAAGTTATATAAACTTTATATATAAAAAGTATATATATTTATAGTATATTATATAATTTACTTAAAACTATAATTATATTTTTAACTTTTTTAAATTTTTATTAATATATCTTTATTATACTTAGCCTTATAATTAAATTACTAAATTAATTACTAAGTAAATAAATAATATACTTAAAATTTCTACTTAATATATTATAAGTGCACTAGCTAGTAATTAGAATAGGGAGCTTATAAGGTATTCTAACTAGCAACCTTTTAATTACGAGACATTGCTACCTTTTTGGTTTGTTCGACCTAGTAGGTTAAAGCTAGGCCCTTGTAATTATATTCGAGTAGTTACGAGTTATTACTTATAATACTAGTATTACTTTATGTACTAAATTAGTATTAAACCCTAGTAAATATAATTAAGACTAGGTAGTCTTTACGTACGTGCTTCGATTTAATTCTTAGCCTATAGTGGCATTTAAGCGTAAGTTAATCTAAAAGAAAAACTTTAAGAAATACAAGAGTAGGCTATTTAATTAGTTAATACTAGGTATAATATTACGCTTATAATATATACCCGAAAACTTCTAAGCCGTTTCTTTCTATAATAAGAAGTATAATTGCTTTTATTTAGGCTAGCTAAATGTAATATAAGAGCGTGGTTGACTTTATTATTAATGTAAATACGTTTAAAAGTATATAGCTCGCTTCTTAGGGTAGTATATTATAGAAGCGACTTTATTTTTGGCTTTTTCTTTTGGGCGGCATAATGAATGTAACACTAAAAAATCGTTGTGTGGCGGGCTTATAGTATAAACTTCAAGATTCATCTAATTAGGGACTGTGATAGCAGAGATTGGGGTGCGGGGCATTAAAAAGGGATGGTTTTATATATATTTTTGATGGGTGTGGGCTGGAGCTCAACTAGCGTCGGAATTCGCCACCTTTTCGAAAACCACCTTCCACATCCTCCAATTCTGAAAGCTCAACCTCAAACCAGAATCAACTCTCTCTATTTAGACTTTACTTTGAAATCGAAATGGTCTATACAATTGTCGTCCACCTCTATGCCAAAGATGACCAGACCTCTATTTCGAAGCTACAGCACAAATTGATTGAAGCAAGCACAGTCTACGGCAAGGATCGTGAGACGGTTGGATGGCATGTTATGCAGAGTGTTTCGGATCCGCGTGCTTTCACTATTGTGGAGAGGTATGAGCGGGAGAGTGTGGGTGTCTTTGGATCTGGCCTGCTCGAAAATGATGCTGACAAGTATATAGAGCCAAAAGTATCACCTCGAGGTACGTAGCTGGCGATTTCCGCAAGACAGTACAGCAAAAAGGAGCAGCAACGAAATGAGCGAGAAGATAAAGAAGATATTCGCGTTGTGTTAGCTGACGAGATGCTATGATAGAATCCCTATTGGAAGTCATTCGATCCATACGTCATTCCGTTGCTGGAGAAGCCTATGGATCTCCGCCGCTTCAACGAGCTTGATGTGAATAACGCAGCTGCTGGTGATCATGTCCATGACCGCGCAGACCCTTCCATTGGGCAGATGTATGAGGATGCTTAGAGGGAGTGGTTGATGTGGAAGTGGGGGAATGTATGAGCCTTAACTTGTTCTTGTAAATACATTCAAAGACAAAATGCCACTGAAACGGCGCTCCTGATTATATGGCTTACGATGAATATTTTAGCCTCAGAACGCGCCTCCAAACGCATTATTCTGCGGCAGCATCGAATTTCGCGACACTTAGGGCTGTGCGAGGGCTGTTGTATATGTCCGTTGCAAGCACGAACCCCTATTCAGTTAGATATGTAAAAAATTATAACAGCTGGTAAGCAATTCGGAATACGATAGTTGGGAGAGGGCTCGGAATGAAACTTGTGCCGGTTAATTATCGGATATGTCCACCAGTGGTCTTGGCGGTTGCCCAGGCGCTAGGAGTATCACCCCTTGGACAACCTGCATCAACAACATCTTCCCAACTTCATCCTCATCGCCAGAGCTCCCGATGCCCAGGTGAGTGATGTTATTCATCGAATTAAGCCTTACAGCTCATCTAACCTCATCACTGTGTCGTGACTCGGAAATTATAGTGACATATCCTGACGGTCAAGTCGCGGATATCCCCACCTGAGCACCCCGCGCGATTGACATGCAGGTGTGCTGGAGCCTAAGAGAATTCGAGAGTAGGCAGCAGGGCTGAAAGAGAAGCCCCGCGTGTTCGGCCCCCAGGTCTTCTCCAACTTCATAAGTATTTAAACTCGCACAATCAGCATGCTGTAATTCCCCAAAGATTCGTGAACCTCACAACGTGCTGATTACCAACACTAAAACAAATTACAGCGATAGTCACCATGGATCCTTCTTCCGGCAGCGTGTTTTCCCAAACTCTGCTGTCTATCACAAACACCAAGCTTGAAGAACTATCAAAGAAGCGAGCAACCTTTGACACACAGCACTCTTCGCTCCTCGCCGCTGTCAAGCGCGAGGAAGATGCACTCGACAGATTAGCTCTCCTAGTCGAGGGAGTCAAGTCATGTTTCTTAGCGAAGACAACGCCTAAGACTGGCCGTGTTATATCTGGCAGCACCAACAATGCGAAACTCGAGATCGATCTCAAGAACTTGGACCGCTTCCTTGGACAAGCACGCCATGATCCCTCCGTTTCCTCGAAGATGCTGCAGGACTGGGAAGAGACGTTGTTGCGGCATCTAGAAGTACAATCCTTGAAATTCCAGTACGCCACGCTGTACGGCCGGTTGGTAAACGAATGGTTGTCATCGGAGAAAAAGACCGGAGATACAGCCAACGATGATATCGAAATGTCGGACACTTTTGAAGAAGTCCCTAGTGGAAAGAAACTTGAGTCGAGGGCGGCATGGGAACGTTCTGTTTTCGAGCCATACCTTGTTATTGAGGAAGCCCTCGATGAATATCTTGAGCATCTATTCGGGGAGGATGATCCGGAATTGACGGGCGTTTGTAATGCCACGAAGAGCCTGAGAAAGAGTGTAGAGTGGTTCGAGGCTACCCTTGCTATTCCCGGGCAATTCAACCACACCACTCTCAGCTGGACAATTCAAGGGCTTCTAGCATCCGATCTACTCACTGACGAGAAACGATCAGTATTGAGAGACTTTATTGGAAAGCCCGTTATCCTATCGGAGATTGCAGATGTCCTAAATATGCGTATGGCTGCTCCGGAGTCTTGGACTTGGGGTGGCGAAGTGCTTGTTGAGCAGCGCAGGAAGCTCAACGGCACATACAACATACACCTTCACGAGGATCTTCTTCAGGCCATGTTCCTCCAGTTTATTGGCGTCAAATGGTCCGTTTTTTTCAAGGGTGCCTTCAGAAAGTTCCGTCGGTTCGGCGACGCGTGGAAATCATTGCGCAAAGATGTCCCAAAGATTGATCAGAAACGAAGAGATTACTACCTGGGCGCCCAACAACGCAAACCGACCCTGCAATCAAAACGCCGAAGCTTGTGGCGTAAATCTTACTTCCTATCTCAGCTACCCGATTCCGAATATCAGCAAGTTGTGGTTGACGAAGGAGACGAGGAAGCTGAAATCGAGGAAGATGACGGCGATTATGTTCCGACACGAACCATGCAGACAGCTCGAAAGAGCACTGGTGGTAAGGCACCTCGTAGATCTGTGAAAATGGTCACTGGAAATATGATGGGCCGTGATAGGCCGCGAGCTCAGGACGAAGACTCAGAAACCGATGATGACGCTGACCACGACACGGAAAGTGTGAAGAAACCTATGGAAGCCAAACACGGTTTACTTCACCTCTTGTCGACTGAAATCGCCATCAACACCCGGATCCATGGGGAAATCACCTGCTTCCGCTCCTGCTTCGATCAATGGAATCCTTTGCTGCCTCATACCACCATCCTGACGGTATTGAAATTCTTCGGCATATCAGGCAAATGGCTCGTATTCTTCAAGAAATTCCTCGAAGCCCCACTCAAATTTATTGATGAGGCCAGTGCGCCACCTCGAATCCGCCGCCGCGGTACCCCTGGCTCCCATGCCTTGAGCGATGTCTTCGGCGAAGTCGTCTTATTCTGCTTGGATTTCTCAATTAATCAGAACACTGACGGTGCTCTGCTGTACCGCATGCAGGACGATTTCTGGTTTTGGTCTCCAGACCATGCAAAGTGTGTCAAAGCATGGAAGACCATCATCGATTTCACCAACGTAATGGGAGTCTCTCTGAACAAGCCAAGAACAGGCACGGTTCGCATTGGTCGAAACAACAATGTGCTAAAGATTGATAAGAGCCTTCCTCAAGGCCAAATCAGGTGGGGTTTCCTCTACCTTGACTCTCACTCTGGGCGGTTCGAAATTGATCAGACCATGATCGACTCACATATCGAAGAATTGCGAGGTCAGCTACAAGGGAAAATGAAGAGTATCTTTACTTGGATTCAGGCCTGGAATACATACGCTGCAACCTTCTTCTCAACTAACTTCGGCAAGCCTGCTAATTGCTTTGGGCGCGATCACGTCGATACGATGTTAGCGACGCATGAGCGGATCCATCGCACAATCTTTGCCACCATAGATGATTCTGGAAGCTCAAGCGTCGTCGAATACCTGAAGAAGAGTCTCCGCCAGCGCTTCGGGGTTGAAGATGTACCGGACGGCTTCCTCTTCTTCCCTGTCGAACTCGGCGGTCTCGACCTCCAGAGTCCTTTCGTGGGCTTACTCCAGATTCGTGACGCCGTAATCGAGAATCCTTCCAACCTCTTGGACAAGTTTGAGGAGGCCGAACGCGAAGCCTATCGGAACGCCAAACTGTGCTTCGAGAGAGGCGATACGCGCGAGTACCGATACACCCTCGACGATCCGGACTGGGAGCCTGAAACTGGAAAGAATACGTTCATGCCTTTTGACGAATACATTCGTTACCGAGAAGACTTCAACTACGGATATCACAACCAGCTGACTGATATTTTCGATAATTTGCTTCGACGTCCCAGCCAGGAAAGCATTGATGCCAGTGCGACTGTCACCAATGGGCTAGATGCACTCAGTAAACAGCATGGGCTGAAGGGTATATTGCCGAATTGGCATGATATGGAACCGTATTGGAAGTGGGTGGCGCAGATGTATGGGCCGGAGATGATGGAGAGGTTCGGGGGGTTCAATGTTGTGGATCCGGGGTTGTTGCCTATTGGTATGCTTAGTTTGTTTCGTGGGAATAGGGTAAATTGGCAGGGTTGAGATAATTCCCATCAGAAGGCAGTTGCGGGTGGGCGGATGGTCGGCCGATAGGAAAATTCAGGCTGGCCATTTGCAAAAGTGACGCAGACGTCACACATTTTCACTGCTGGGAAAGAAATAAAAATTCAGTTTCCTTATAGTGGTTTTATTGTCCGCTGTTGTAACTACGTTTCTTCTCCATAAATGTTCCCCCTCCGAGGCCGCTTCCAAGAGCTCAGTATGGCGCCTGCAGATGAGAATAGGCATTCGAGGCTAGCGCTGTATTTGGTATCCTCTAACTAAATCCCCAGTTTCACGGAAAAGAAAGCCCGCTGCCACGAACCTGACTCTAGCTCCAAGTGCCACCAGCAAGAGCGATATAATAGCGCAGCCAAGGCGGAACCTTGCTCGAACGCGCAGTACACCAGAGGTTACCAGCCTCCCAAGCACCGAGACTCTGTCCCGAGCACGCGCCCCCCGTTGCGCCGAAATCCAGAATCGTAGGCATTCACAGCATGTCTAGACTTTGATGCTGGCATCTTGAGGTAATTCGTTTTAGAGATTCACCCATGTCCGCATGTCCCTTGCCTCGCCACATGCAGAAGCATTCTTTGCTTCCGAAGACACGTGGTGGGTCTTTTTCCTCCTCTTCCAGATCAGGTCGATATCGCCGCTGGTCACTGTCCCCCCTCCCCCGTGAAAATACAGCGTGGGACTCTTGTTCTGCGATTCAAGCCTAACTGTTTCAGGCCCACAATCAGATTCGGAGCGGGAAGGACGCAAGGAAAGATAGTCGTACAGGCACAAGACCTTGTAAAGTGTTGCTTGCGCGGTTGTGTTATCACTCAATCTATTGCGGCGAAAGCTACGCCCGAAAAAAAAAAAAAAAAAAAAAGACAGTCTTGGCCTTACGACGTAGATGTTTCTTTAAGCTGATAACTCTCGCTGGTTCTACGCGGCCTGCTACTTGCTCTGGAGCCACTATTTCGTTAATTTATGACTCTTTGATATTCCATTAGGCCGCGGTTCTATCTTTGCACAAGCGCACGAGGTCGTTGCGTGGGTTGGTCCCCGGCTGTCGGGGGGTGAAGAGATGACGGTCGATCTCTCGTTCAAGAAATTTTGGAGTGAGATTGGTTGGAGATGGATTGCAAACCACGGAGAAGGCATCTGCCTGGATAACTGAGGGGCATATTACCTGGCTGCGATAACAAGTGGTTCGCTCTCTTTGGGCTGCTTAAACATCCGTGATTCGAACCAGTCTGGGTCGTCCGGGAAGTCGTGGTGATGAGAAGTATTATTCTCGTCTTTGGCAAAATTATCGATAAGCTGGCACAATGTCTGTGCTCGCCGTTGCAGGAATGAATGTATACATTATGGTGATTGGAGAAGCCGCAGGCTAAGGTCTTACGAATTCACGAAACTCTGACGAGTGTGACAGGATGCATAGGATTGTAAACAGGTTATACTATGATCACAAAGGGGGCATAGGGACATTACCCCAAGACGTTCTACGACGCTGTCAATTGGTCCGCCTCACAAGATCTTCGGTCCACTCGACCAAACCGCAGACTCGCATCGTGAGATTCAAAAGCTGATCCCGGGCTACGACATGCCAGCCAGGGAGGTATTTTATGGAACAGTTTTGGTCCGTCTCGAAGAGTACAACAACCTAGAATATGTTGGATGATTGCTGCGACCCTTATCGGCCGGATGGATTCCCTTCATGGCTACCGCACTGGAAGGAAACGGAGATTTACACAAAAATGACAGATGTTGAGCTACAGCCTCACATAATATTCCGCGTTGCTTGCGACTCCGAACCCTAGTTCGCTTGTCCCAACAATACAAGACGCTCACATTGACAGGAATCTATATCAACGAAATCGAAGTGCTCGGAATGCCTGACAAGCTGCGTCCGGCGAAACCATCGATGACGAACCCTACATCCTGGATATAATAAATCATCGCTGGGCCAGTCTCGTGGGTCTCGGTGAATTCTCTCGATCTATGCAGAAGCGCGAAAGCTCAATACCCTCCTGAAGGGCAGAAGGCCATGGCGTTCTGTCGCACCCATCTTGATGAACCCGAATGCAGACACCGACACTAGCTACTCTAACCCCGAAAGTGGGCTGCCGTGGAGCAAAGATTGTTGATTCCTGATCTGGGATTGGATGGTGAGAATGATGTGCATTTACGAGCTAGAATGAGTTTTACTAACATCGCTGCTGCGGCGGCGCTTTATATTTTTGCGATACCATCGATTTCATGAGCGCGTCCTCGTGTTCTTTAGACTTCCAGCCGAGCTCTTCTCCCTTCCCAGCTTTTGCCTTTACCATCTTCGTGGTTGTATCTCTATACCACCGGATTAATTCTATAGCTCAAGACAAAGAGTCGGAATGTCTATGCATAGAAAACCAAAGCTGTGACAGCAATGGCAACATTAAAAAGACTTGCATTTCCATGACCAGCATCTCGGCGATTATAGCATTGGTATTCTTATCCCCGTGAAAGTCGTCATCTAAGTTTCGAAACTAATGGGGATATAAAAGAAAGCAATAAGGCAAGAGCAAAGAAAGACAAACAAAGTTTACTCGTTATCTAACAAGCTTTTGTCGCGGCAATCTCGAACTACTACCTAGCATGGATCTCTCTCTCATGGTTAAAATGACAGGCATAAGATGGCGAAAAAAAAGGCTAAAGAATAAGAATTACCATACACTTCGAAGAAGTGACATTACTCTACCTAGAGCCCAAGATGCGCTAAAGACAACAGACCGGATGTTCAGCCCCCATCGCAAAACCCCTTGTACGAAACGGAGACACTCGACTGATGTAATGTGATATCTCCGATACCTGGCGTGCCGAATGCCGGAGTACTTGTACCTTGGTCCAAGCGCAAGTATCAGAGTCGTGCTGGACACGAATTACTAGACTGGAAGTTGGTAGTTGCGGATTGCACGACGCCGAATCTTGATTGGTAATTCCCCGCCAATCTGTAAGATTTTAGTATGCCCAATTGAGAATGATGCTGGCCCTGGGAGCGGATTCCGGGGGGAGACTGGAGCACCAAGGCTGGGTCGCATTTCGCGCAAGACTGCGAATAGAAACAGTGGCTTAGCAGGCCTGGACTGGTAATCAGGCCGACCGCAGCACCATTTGGAGCACCGACTTGAGCTTCCAGATTGGGGTCGACGTCGTCGCATTTCGCGCATCAAAACTGACGGCAATTTACTAACACCGTCTCACTAGCCTCGCAGTTTCAGATGTAGAAAATCCGTAGAGGCGTTATTCCGAAAGGACGGCAAGGAACCAGAGAGAACGAGGGACAGTTCTCTGAGCTGTGATGCCAGCGTAGTCGCAGGACCGGCGACAGCAATAGAGGCCATCATCAGCACAGTTGGGTGCATTCAGTATTGGGGATATACGCGCTGTACATCCTGATTCTAATTGATTGATCAGTGAGCTCAAGGATGAAGTCTTGGTTACTGACTAATGCTGTAAGACAAGATGGAGATGTGAAGGTAACTGTTAGTTAGCCGTTCATAAGGTACGATATATCGTAGCTCGCTCATCAAAATGCCGTAATTTAAGCATCCGAGGTCCGTGGAGGTGCATTTGGAATCAGTTGCGCTTTTGTAAAATTGCGTCTCTCTCAGAACGGAGGGCATTCCCAGCTGGGGAAGTCCTGGCAGTGGCCACTGGCGTTCAAGTCGGGTTCTCTGGCTGAGTGCTGCAAGAACGCATGTTGCGAGTTCCAATAGTCAAGAGTTTGTGTCGTGTGGAGAGTATCTCGAGGCACATCGTCCTCTTCACCTTGAGTTCTCGCAGCATCGGCAGGAGTGGAAGACGCTAGAGGAACTGTGCGGAAGGGCGTCTTATCAGACACTTTTCCCGGGATATGATTGAAGGCGGGGATGTCACTGTAAAGCTCTGGCCATTGCTTGAACATATCGCCAGCCATTGTCCACGCGTTGATATCGGTGATGCGTTCATTGAAGGTCGTGGAGATCATGTATTGGCCCGTAGTCGTGTTCCGCGTGTAGCAGTCACGGAACTCGAATGGCCAAAGTATGTGAAAATTGGCGCAGAAAAGGTGCCAGAAGATGTTACCGCAGTAGCGGTGCTGGTTAAAGACGAAACGCTCTCGGATTCCGGGCCTGAAGTCCTAACAATTGGCTCACGTCTAAGAAATCGGAGATTGGAAGAGCTTACCACGAAAAGTAGTCGATGGCATACGAGTGCGCAACAGTCTGTGAAGGTCTACAAAAATTAGTCTTGCTAATTTTCATTCCGGGATAACAAAACTTACCTTTTGTAATGCCACACAGGCAGATTAGCAAACTTTTCCGGGGTTGGATCTGTATGATACCTCAACAGTCGATGCATCGTTTGCAATATGGCTAGCCGTTCAATCTTCCCCAGTCTGGGAAACAGTGTCTCATCGATCCGTCGGAGTTTTGCCCAAGATGGGGGAAGCTTTCCACCGCACCGTCGTCTTACTGCATCCCATCCCTCGACCATGGCTCGTATAGGTGTATCCTCGGTCAGCGCCTCTTCTATTTGATTGACTTGTGCCGACAGCTCGACTGGCTCAGTCAGGGTTTCATTGGCAAACCGCCAGAGATTGAGGGGAGCTTTTCGATCGGGTGTTCGGTGGGCAGGACAGCACTCGCATCCGGCATGGGTTCGGGGAATGATGGCGTCTTCGTTTTGGTCTCGAGTTGGAATTGTTTTGCCGGTCCATACTTGGTGGATTGACGGGGAGGTTGAATCCGACAAATTACTCCAGGACTGTAACATAGGAGTACCGTCCTCGGCAAAGCTGGCATCGCCGCTGAGGCTGGCATTGCCATGGCAAGCTTTGGTTGAATCTGATTCCAGAAGACCCGCCTGGAAATCGTCCATCGTTTCGAACCCGGGAAAGCCGCAATTAGGGGTGCTACCATCAGCGACGTCGCCGAGACTTGAAACATTCGCTCGATAAGAACCCACTCCGCTCATGGATGCGAGAGGTTCGTCCGAACCCTGAAGGGCAGATTTATGAGTCTGAATGGAGCTCTCAATGCCCTTCAACGTCTTTGCCAGCATGTCTCTTTCCTTGGCCATGTCGGACAGTTGCTTCATCAAATTCGCGACTTGTCCATTTGTATCTTGTCGCTTGAAGTCTTCCACCAGTCCTTCGAGATAGGCTATACGGTTTTTTGTCCTTTCCCTGGCCTCGCGTTGACAGCGTCTGTCGAGCTCCCTCTTCCGGAGCTGACGTGCTCGTGCATTGCTCGTGTCGTTGGATCCATCAACAACATCCGGCATCGAAGAAGGCAGGTTCGAAGGTCGGGCTCCAGATGATGGCATTGTTCGGCGTTCTAAATTTTTTCGGTGTTGTTGGAATGGAGATGTGCCAGGGGTGGCGACAGGGCAGCGAACTCACTTTATCGCTTTAGGCGCCGTTTCTTGGCCGGTGCGTTTCACATGGAAAATCTGGGGGCGATGCAGGTGGATTAGACCGCCTAGCAGTCCAGGCAGTCAGGGGCGAGTTCCCGGCCGAATCACCCGCCTTGGCTGCATGTTGTGGTTACAGACCCCGGCGGTTTTTGTCAGACTATCTCTGCGCAAACACTAATCTAACGGCTTGTTCCGTATACAATAGAAGGCTCAATGTATCACAATGCAATATTTTATTGAACGCACAAGGGTTAAGGATGGCTAGGTCCATCCAAAAGCATGCAGTCCGATGGAAATGTTTCTGGAATTGTTTCTGGAATTGTTTCAGGAGTTGTTTCCTCGGCGTAATAACCAGGTTAAAAGACCTCAGTGCCAGTGTAAAAAAAGTCACCTTGCCGTCCAAAAACGCCTTCTGGCTCTGTTCAAGAGCGAAAGTTACTTCATACCGTATTGCAATCTGCGCCGTCGCCTATCGGATCTTCATCAGTCCGAGCTGCTTGTCCACGTAGGAATATCGACCTTTAGATAATCAGTTATTAGTCAGGAACTCACGGCTATATCGTACGAGTCTCTGGAGACTCACGGTATGGGAATGTTATGAAAGCCGACGGATTTTTCGTCATCTCCTTGCGGGATGTGAAGCGCTCCGGGATGAAATTCATTTGCATGTGCAAAGACACGTTTGTCTGTAAGTTGGGTCAGCTTGTCGCCAACGGAAGCAAAAGTCGTGATGACTTACCCCTGAATAGCATATGAAACGAGACCTGCACTATAGTATCTCCTGGGAGGAAGGTGTCGCCTACTTAGTCGCTTGGCTAGAGCGCTAAGTTCTGGGAGAGGCCTTCAGGTGGCGTCATGCGGTGAACTCCTCTAGGTACCGGTGGATGCGAGCTGAGAGTCTTGTTGATGACCGAATCAAGATAAGCCAGCTTTCCCAATGATATAGCATCAAACGGTCTCCGTGGAATCGAAAGTGGTCGTCAACTTCTTTCAGAAGAGCTTCGACAACCTGAGGATCCCTGGCCAAATGAAAGAATAGACAGGTTAGTATGGCGGTAGTTGTGTTACTGAATTCTGTAGGCTCATGAATCCCCGTAAAGGGGGATGTGTCGACCTCCCCGCTACCACAATCAAAATCTGTCTCCCATCAAATTCAATTCGTTATGAGCGGCCGGACGGTCATTCTCATGTTTCTTCCAAGACAAAGGAGAAGACATTGGGCTTTTCAGGCCTTAAGTAACTAGGAAAGTCAGCGCAAGACACCGCATGTCGTCGCCCAATTACCTTCCTCCGTCCTCCGATGAGGAGGCAATAAACTCGAAGAACTTTTTGTGCTCGACATTCAAGATTGGCGTATTTTTTGAAGATTGGGAAGAGCCACAGCACATGGCTAAACAAGCTAATGTACAACGTATCGGCATGCAGCGCTGTTATAAAGTAACGCTTTATTCCTGCTTTCAATATTCCGCAGCTCTTGCCAAACGCCGAATCTTCCATAATGTCGAAGGTGTTGAAGTTGAACCAGCCCGTGACGTTGATTGAGGTACCCTTTGTCTCGTCAAGAGGGGCGAGCAGCTGGTCAGTATATGCGGCAACTCAAGGCTGGTAATCGCGCAGCGTTCGTTCATTAGTCTCTAGTCTCCACCTTGAAAACAATAGCCTTTGCCTTGGGCACTAAACCCTCCCCACGATCCCATGCTTTTCGGCGGCGTATGTGTTCCAGTTTATTGCGTACCATCTATAGAGACACCAACGGATGCTGAACCTTGCACCGCAGCCCATTGATGCAGGTTATCTCTGGGTTATAAAACGTCATCATCGCCTTTGGATCGTTGATTGACAGCTTGGATGGGCCGATAACAACTAGAATCCATTCGGCGTGGCGGCAAAAAAATCGTATCAAGACGTACATGATGGCCATACTACCCGTGGAGTTTCTGGACCTCCTCGTAGAGGTGCATTTTCTTTGCAGAAAGCGCAATTGGGCACAGATTTGAGAGACGAGCTAGAAAATGGTCCAGAAAATCTACACAGGCGACGGAATAACCCGCGATATATCAGCATGCTGGTATGGATTCCTATTATGAGACATAACTCAAGCCCGGATACCGTTTTAAGCACCGACTACGGGGAGTTGTATTCGTCTGGAAGTAAGTACAGCAGTGCAGCCGCCGACACAGCTAGTACGGCAGCAAAAGTAAGTACGGTTAGTAATATTGTTCCATTCGCCTAAACGGGGGATGTCGAACTGGCACGGATCTACAGTGGCCTAGTATTGAACTAGCTAGGAGCTTCTCGTAGGTTCTTCGCCACGTCTTCTAAACTGTCCTTTGCCACTTCTTCT
>KV745518.1:0-14049 GCA_001692735.1 Lepidopterella palustris CBS 459.81
GCTCTCTAACTACCTTTACTAGAGTTAACTTGTACTCTTTCGCTTTCTTTTTATTTATAGGAGTCTTGTTCGGCTTTTACGGGTACTTGAATACTTTTTTAGTTAAGTTGGATAGTAAAGGCTATTTAATTTCTGCTTCTAAATTAAGTGATTAAAAATAAATAATAATATAGTATTTAGATAATACGCACCTGTTAAAGAGGTTTAGGAGGCCATCTTAGAATAATAGTAAAATAGCTTACGTTTAAAGTTTGCAGAATATCCTTTTTATAAGAATTTAACTTAGAAAAAAGTAATAGTGTGGTCTGCCACTAAAGTAAATGTGCACTATAACTACTATATTCTAGATATCTATAAACAGTTTAGTTATCCTAAACGCTGCACCGTAACCTTTTTATTCTGGATATTTAAGTTATATTAAATTCTTCGCTATTCTATTATAGGTTTAGTAGATTCCCTTCCAAGAATATAGCGCCTTATATTCTAGTATATTTAAGGAGGTTATCGTAAAAGGAACAGTGCCCTCTAAGGAGGCTATGTTACTTTATAACTAATTATAGAAGATATACCTTATTCAACTATATTTTCTGCTAAAGGCTTTTGGATATAATTAACTGCAAAATCTCTACCCTTATAGATAAGGTCTTTGAAAATTCCCTTTATACCTAGTTTACGTACATAAGTAGCTGCAGCCTCAACTACAGTAGAGCGTATTATACGGTCACGCTTATAAGTAGATTTATAAACTTCTTGAACGCATTCGGGAAATAAGTTGCTTCTTTAAAGGTCCTTTAACTTCTCCTAAAACTTCTTTAGGGCAAGTAACTTTAAATTCTCTAAAAAGAACATATCTGCTAGTGTATATACTCGTAGGTTTTTAAACAGTTTAGGATCCTCTATACACTATTAGTTTGTATAGCGGGTTATTTACAGCTTACTTACCTTCTAAGTCTTTATTAGATATGTTATCTAAATAGTCACTAGTGTATAAGTACTTAAAAAGCCTCTAATAAGCAATCCTACTGCCGTCTTGAAATTTAAGAATTTTCGTGTTACCCTTAACAAATAATTCTTGGAACGCTTTCTTAAAGTACGGACTTTGTAGGTATAGGATAAGTTAATGTGTATGAAGCGAAACGCCGTGGATTAAAATAGTGGTGTCGGAGTACCTTTTTTCGTTGAACATCCTAGATATTAAGTAAGCTAAAGTCACTTCGACGCTTAGAGATATACCTAGCTATACCACTTATAAATTTGGCTTAATAATTCCTGATTTTCTCTATTTTAGAAGCCTGCCTTGTGTTCTTAGTATGGTTTTATCTAAGCGGCTAGGGATATCTAAACTATACCTGCGAAAGAGCCGGATTTGCGATAACTATAGGAATTATAGAAGGTGTATGGTCCGATAACCTTAGAGTTAAAGATTGCTGTGCCGCGTACCTGGCCTTATCTTTTATTAACTGGAGAAGCTGACGCTTTAATTCAACTTCCTTTTTACGTTAGTGTTTAGCCTTGTTTCTCTCTAACTGTACTCGCCGGCGCTTGACTTTAGGTTTGCTAAGCATTAACCTAAAGTCAAGAAAGTTAATTTAGGGGGAGGGGTAATATTTGGCTTATAGGGAGGACGGGGTAAAGGGGTTAAGCGGACTAAAGAATATCGAAAGAAGTAATTCGTTCGCTAAAAATTGGTCTCTAGGTAGGTTTATCAATGTCAATAAATAAAACCATATAAAATATAGAGGACGGTTAGTACTTTTATAGTATACGTTAATTAGACAGGGTGTTAGAATTCTGTTACCTGTGCTAAGACTAGTTTAACTATTACGGGGCCCGAATTTATATGTTTATGTAGAGTGGGCGTATAGACTAAGGTTAACTTACGTAATTAACCTAAGGCGTTAACCGACTTAAACCGGAGTCTACTAACTTTAGACTTCCCGATATATAGCTTCTTAAAAGACGTGGATAATAAAGGTAAAGAGTACCTCTTTGAGACTAAATTTATGCTAACGGTAATAAGGACGCTACTGTATACAATAAGTACTAGAGCAACCTAACCTGCGAAACGCCGATATATATTAAAGGCGAGCGATCTCGAACTTTACCGGCGTTAATTTAGGCTACTCGAAGCTCTAGAGGCACGATTGCACCTCCTAGAGTAAATATATATAGTATAGCCTATAAAACAACCGGTAGTAGAATTTATTAGTATACTTATTAAAGCTCTCGGTGGCCGTATCTCCTCGCTAGAATAAAAGAAGGGAACATTTTAATTTTTGCTATAAAAGAGTAACGGCAATTAGAGTTGTTTTACTAATAGTTGCAATAGGTCTTATAAACGCCTAGATTTATACCACGAGTATATACAAAAGGCAAAAGGGTATAAATATACGATTCTAAAACGTATTATTAAGGAGTAGACCTGTTAGAAGTACAATTATACATTTAAATCTTTAAACGGCCTTTTAGCACACGACCGATTAACGTATGGGCAAAATTACTTATTACGGATCTATATTATTATACTATTCTTAAGGCTAAATTTTACACTAGAAGAGACGTCGGTTTCTAGCTAGCTTTAAAGCAATTAACCTTTTAATAAGCCGAGCGAGCCTGCGGGTTATAAATTGACAAGGTAGCTAAAATCTAGTCCGAACATTAAAAGTACACGAGTTTAAAAGCAAGGCCCTACCAACTACGCCTCGCCACTTCCCACTAATATATCGGCACCTAACTTTGGTAGCACTAAAGCACCCTCCTTGCCTCTTTGTACGGCCGAAACTAAAGAAAATTATTACTTGCCCCCTTCTAGCTTTTTTATAACAGGGGATTTTGGATTTACTATAGTACCGGACGGTACGCTTGCTGCGTTCAAACCTAGAGGGAACGGTGCCAAAGGTATTTTTAGATTTGCTATAGATTCCGGCAACGTACCTTCTGGTCTCGGGGGATATAATAGTGAATTTGAATTTATAATAGTACTAAGTGCTGCACTACACGCTGCTAATACCGGAGAACACAGCGCTTAAGAAAACTTTAACTTTACTTTGGATTTTTGCAACGAACCGCCCGTTAATCCTGGAGAATATAACGCCGGAGATAAATTTATAATAGTACTGAACGCTACGCACGATGCTCTAGGGAGTTTTGAATTTACTATAGCTTCTAGCGCTAGTGCGCCTATATATAAATACGGAAGGGCTGACGCGGACTTTATATTTATAGCCCTGTACGGTACTTATAATTCCCTTGCAGATTTCGAATTTGAATTTGAAATAGCCTTAAAAAATTAGATATAGTTTTAATACTCTTAGTACTAGATTGTATACAATATGTCCTGTACAAGTCTAATAGCTCTTTAATTTGTGTAGTAAAGTTATAAAGTCTAACTAAGTTAGAAATAAATATCTAATTATATAATAAATTACGTATATCCAGCTTTATAATACTACTTGTTACGTGGGCTTAAACTTTTTCCATATATAGTAAACCACAACTACTTTCCCCCCCTTATTTATAGGACTAGGGCTTAATCGTCTTAGCTATTTATTGTAAATAATACTAGACTAAATTAGATCTTGCACTTAAAATTGTCAGCGTAACCACTCTAAGATTACTTATATATTCCCTCTGAATGCTTTAATATATAATATACGATCAGTTGGGTTTTCTTAACAGGCGGAGTTATACGTTACTACTTATCTCTAATTTGGATTACCTCCGAGATAATAACAAGTAATAGCGACTATATTATACTCTTTCGCTAGCCTTTCCTAGTCCGGCGATTATTTATACTAGAGTGCGGTATATGCAGCGAAATTGTACTCCTTAGTAAATAAGACGTAGAAGTTACCGTCCCTAGTAGAACTAACAAGTGCTTTTATAAACTTTAATGGGTGTTAGCAAACGGAGTTCTTCCTAAAAGAGGAGCCAAAGCTGTAGTGACCTTATTATCTTAAGCTTGTAGTAACTTTAGAGCGGCTTCGGTTACACCTTTGAGTACTATAATACCTTGATCCCGCAGAAGCTGTAAGACAAATTCTAGAGATTTATCTTTAGAAAAGTCTAGGGACTATATCTCCTTATTAATGCAAACTTGAACAGTAAGAGAAGATATATCTTTGACTTGAAAATTTCTTAACCTTGCTAACGTGGATTAGGCGGATTTACTCCTTACCGGTACTAAGAGAATTAAGGATCTAGACACGTAAGTAAGGGAAAAAAAAAAAAATTAACAACAGCGTATTTCACACCATTGCGTTGAAAACCCTATTAGTCTAGTAAGGCTATTCCTGTATACTCTACACTTAGTAGAAATATACTTAATAGTGGCTACAATATATATACGTACAGATTCCTAGTATATACTACCTAACAACGGAAAAAATCCTGTTATAACCAAGTTATTCGACGTTTTAGACAGCATTTCTTGGTAGTTAACTTAGTAATTTATAATGATTTACTATAGGCGGTTTTACTAATAATCCTAAGCTTAACAGCATTTAGATACAGTGTAGTAATATAATAGGGACACAATAACGCTAAAAGACACTACCTTTTATTATACGTCCACGCTATATATTCGTGTAACACAGCCCGGCCTAATAACGGGTCCAAAGAGGTAGATAGGCTTCTATATAGCCTCCCTGCCTTTCGATAAACTTTTAGGGAGAATTAGGGATTAAGCTAGACACGTTAGGTATAGAGGCCTTTAGAGCAATGTTCCTCGGTTTTAAGATAACCTATATTAATTATGAGTTAGCTATTTAAACTTAACTGCTTAAAAGCAAGAGAGCTAGGTTATATTTAACTGTTACCTTAGCCAGCCTGTTAGATTGCGTCTCCTAGCTAGTGCTTATAGAATAGAATAGGGGCAAAGGCAATAACGTTAAAAGTCTATAGTTAGCAGTATATTTTAGCTAAAGAGAGAGGGCGACCGTATTACCTACTGTAAAGCATAACGAATCCAATATTAAGGCTATAGTGCGAGGCATTTATGCTTTAGTGCTTATTATAAGACGACTAGATTTTGGTGGTCGCGGTGCGCCTATATCTAGAATTTGGTGGTTACGGTGCACCTATATCTAGGATTTAGTAGTTATAGTGCGCCGACGTCTAGAATTTAGTTATAGTGCGCTAATGTCCAGGATTTAGTAGTTATAGTGCGCCGGCGTCTAGAATTTAGTGGTTGTAGTTTAAGACGTTTTCTAAGCCGATCTAGACTAATTCTTAGTAAGGGTTCCTAATAGTAGAGATTCGCCGATAATGTTATAATAAAACTACTATAAGAAATAGGGGGATTTTAAGATAGTAGGTTGAGTGTACACTAGCGCGGCTTATTCAATATAGCTCTACCTAAAGATAAAGCGGATTATTTAGTTTCTAATTATTTTTAAGTTGTTAGCTATTTAGATATAGGAAAAGAAGATTTTATTTTCCTAGCCGCGACTTATTAAAGGTACAGGGTTTAAGTATTAAGTAGTATATAAATACCTTATAGTTAGTTCTACGCCCTGCTGCGCTACCTTTACCTACCCGCCTTATTGTCTTATTTACCTTATATCTGTACCCCTGCTTTCTTCGGCCTTTCTTAGCGCCACAATCTTCTTTAGTTTGTTTTCTAAATACGTCGTTTAGTTTAATCTGCTGATAATCTTAATTAGTAGCTGTAACACAATTATTTACGCGTTATACCTTATACTCCCGCTCCCTTTTTTGCTTCTGCTACCGTAAGTATTGGCAAGGTGGTACGCTCCGTTCTATTTACTATTATATACTAATTATTTCTTTAGAGAAGAGTTTGTGGGATTATTAAAGCTAGACGTTATGGGTTTAAGATATTAGTGAAAGCCTTTATGAATAAAAAGCTTTAAAAACTATCAAACTTCTCCGTAGACTTAATATTGAAATACTATTTCTATGAACTAGAATGGTTCTATTTTATAACATTTTCTGGTGCGGAAGAAGCAGTGGAAAAGGCGTAGAAAAAGCTTTTCTTGACGCTTAAAGCTTGATTCCTAGATTTGAATACTATTTAGTTCTACAGTAGCTGGCCTTCCTCTTAGTTTTTATCTTGGTTTTCTAATTATTGGGGGTTTCCTTCTTATACAAACAATCTTAATAGTGATAAGATTATCTTTAGGATGTTGGACCTAGAAATTACGGGCTTTTAGGCTTTTAGAATTATTTAGGAGGAAACCTGCCTCTATAACGCACCTTTAGGTTCTTTCTTTAAGTGTAGGGACCAGCCACTTACCTAGAGAGTCGCAATTTAATAATAGCTAGTGTTAGGCGACTCTTCTACAAAGAATTAACCTTTACGTTGCCCGATTACTTCTCTACTATATCCACTTAAGATCTATTACTTAATAAAAGGGCCTGCCCTTCTTTTCTAGGCTCTTTCTTGTCCTCTTCCTTTTATAAGCCGCGTTATTCTAAAAAGGCGTATACTCCGGATATAGAACGGTTGTATAGTGGCGGACCTTAATGTAGCCTTTTTTATACCGACTAGAATGTTCGGACTTCTTTAAAAGAGCTAGTGTATATACAGGCAGGGATAATAGTGTGCTAACAGTTTATATTTATGTATGTATATGCCTCGCTTTACTATTTATAAGGGCGGCGGCCTGCCCGTATTATCCAAGAAGCTCTTGGTATGTTTACTCCTACTATCTATACTATCTCTTTGTTTTAGCATAAAGCCTCCCGATTCCTTTTTACGTCTTTTACTTAATATAACTTTTTCTTTACTTTTAGTAGAAAACACTTATATTTTCGGCCTTAGCTATAGAGCTTTTAGAGTTCGACTTTGAGGAAATTCTGTTTACCCCCCACGTTGCAGCAACTTAGTATACTACCGAATAGTAAAAGATAATAGGTAAGGTTATTAAGAGCGTTGTGTCTATACACTTCTATTAAACGTGCCCTTTTGACACTAATACTGCTCTTGCAAGCTAGGCTACTGGCCTTGTTATTAATACGGAAAAGGGCTTTATTTTTATAAACTAAGTAAGAATATTGCAAACGCTAAAAATTTTGAATTAATAAATAGATAGTATATAGTATGCGCTGGGCCTTTCTAGGGCTACTGTATTTTTGATAACTATAAAGAGGTATATAGTCTTATAACTAATATATAATACAAGCTAACACCTAATTAATAGGTTAATGTCTACCCTGTCTACCGCGATTCTGTACACGATTTCGGCATTCTTAAATTTAATCCTAAAGCTATTAAATATATACTAGTCACCTTGCTAGAGCTTAGACCTGATCTCGCCTGTGTGTTCACGAGCGTTATAGGGATAACGTAAGCTAATATATTGCAGGTGTAGGAGTAGAGATTTAAGTAGTAGGCAATAATACCGGATAGAAGCTTAGTATTTTTTTTGGCGTTATTAGCCGTTTAGACCGAAATGCACTAGACTATAGAGAAGGCTATAATAATTTTAGTGCGTTATGCGGAGGTTTTCTTATATTATAATGGCTAATAGGTGGTAGACACGAATTATATCCAAGCTGTGATAGTGGCTATAGGTAGTAGTTTGGGAAGTCCCGTAATTAACAAGAATGAATTTATTGTAGCACTCTAGGCTAGAGGTACTTTAGGAGCTGCTACAGATTTTTTTCTTCCCCTTGACCGCCCTTTATAAGTACTAGAATGTATCCGTAACGGACAGTCTGTATCCCGCGGTACTATACAGGTCTAGTAAATATTCTAACCCTTTGATAAATACCGGAAACTGGGTTTATCTAATAACTAGGAGGCTTTAATTAGGTTTGCGTTTTCTAAAGAGACCGGAATATTGATAGTAAAGGTCGTTCTTTCTAAAGGACCTATAGATAAGAAAATTAAAGAAGGCGATCTGTTGATAAACGTAAATAGCAAGCTACTTACCTAATTTATTAGCTTGGGTTCTATTCTGGATAGTAGCGTCGGTGGTAAAGTATTAGTGCTAGTTTAACGTGGCGGTGAAGATATTAATATTAAGCTTAACGTTGAGAATCTTTATAATATTACGCCTGACCGATTTATTTCCGTTACTAGTGTATTGTTTTATGATTTTTCGTACTAGCACGGCCGCCTATACGCTATTCTAGTAAAGAATCAAGGGGTTTTTATCTCTAAATTAGCTGGCTCTTTTGCATTCCAGGATATTAAGTTTGGCTGGCTTCTTTAATCTATTAATTACAAGGATACTCCTAACCTAGATACCTTTATCAAGGTTATAAAAGAAATACCTGGTAAGTTCTATCTTTTAAGAAGTAAAGGCTTACTAACCTAAGATATTAGATTATACTTACATTATAGTTATATACAAACATCTCTGTAATCTGTATATGCCTATTACTAGTACTATTACCATTAAGCGGCATTGGCATCAAGAAATGAGGATGGCCAAAAGAAACGATAAAACGGGTGTGTGGGACTATAGTGTAATTACTAGTCCGGTTTCTCTAACTACTCTAGTTACCCGGAAAGCCAATTTCGTTCGTATAGACAGTGTATTCCCTTAGGCGGTTGATATTGTCCGGAGCTTTGTCCGGGTCTCTATTTCTATACTAGTTAAGCTTAATGGATTCCCGACTGTTAGAAAGGTTAGTTATAGTCTAGTTCTTAATATAGATTAGGGTCTGGTTATTATCTCTTAGGCTTTCGTCCCTTATTAGCTTTGCGACATCTTACTCACTATTACGGATTTAATTATTATTAATACTAAAGTGGAATTTATGCACCCTCTGCAGAACTACGCTATAATTAAATATAACCCCGCTCTTGTAGATACGCCTGTTAAGACTCTAAAGTTAGTAACCGAATTTATTAAGTAAGGAGAGGAAACGATCTTTTTCAGGTTTAATAAGAACCTCCGGCCTCTAGTTATTAAGACTGTTGTAATAGATATTACCACTGTTTTTGTTCCCTCTAGTGCTTCAACTTCTCGATACAGAGCCACTAACGTGGATACTGTTACGGTTAATGCTAGTCTTGCCGGCCAATGCCGTAGCAGAGTGCTGGTTAAGGAAAATAGCATAGTCTAGGCGCTCTGGCTTACTTGTACAGGGCTAGCCGGCGGCGTAGAATATACCTTAGGCCTGGCAACACCAATGGTACTGCCTGTTCTTAAAAAAATTCAGACGGGCTTTATACCACAGCTTAGAATATTAGATATCAAGACCTACACTAAGTAGATGAGCTAATGCCGGATTATAGAAGTCTCTAAGTAATAGATTAAGAAGGTTAAGCATAAGGATTAAGAATAATACTAGCTTTTTATAGTCTACAAAGTCGACTCCGGTTATAATGGTGGATTAGAGGAAGGAGATATAATTCTAATATTAAATAGCAAGCTTATTACACGCGCCTATTAATTCGATATTATGTATAATAATCGCTACCTAGATATCGCCGTCGTTTATAAGGGCGAGGAGTTACTTATTAAGGTGCCCACCGTATCTATCGAGGATCTAGAGACTAATAGGGTTGTTATATTCTATAGAGCTACTTTGCAGAGACCGTATTATACTATTAGGTAGTAGGTTAGAACTATATATTTAAATATTTATGTCTCTAATAGGGCGCCTGGCTCCCCTTCGGATATATACGATCTCGAACCTACAAATTTCCTTATATATATTAATGGCGTTCCGACTTCCAACTTAACCTCCTTTCTAAAGGAGGTTAAGAAAATTGCAGATAACTAGTTTTTTAGGCTTAAGGTTATAACACTTAATAATTTGCCTAAGGTTATAACGATAAAGAAAACCAAATATTATTTCCCTACTACTAAGTGTATTAAAGATCTTAGTGAGGAATTAGGCTGGAAAATGATTCAATACTAGTGCGTAAAAGAAGCTACAGAAGAAGAGATAGAGGGAAATAAGAATAAAAAAATAAAAGGGCGGGATTGGAACGGATATATATAATGTTAAAGGAGAATATATTAGTGTACCTAAAAGTGTCTAGAATATTAAGGTTACTTGGTTATGAAAAATAGTAAATTTATAAGTAATAGGGACATTATTAAGTACTTCTTATTATTACACTATGGGTACTCCGTGCTTTTATAAGTATTCTACACTTTAGGTACTCCCTACTTTGTGGGTACTCCCTGCTTTGTGGTACTCCCTGCTTTGTGGGTACTCTATAATATTGTGAGTACTCTAAGCTATTATAGGTACTCTATATTTTAGGTACTCCCTGCTTTTGTGGGTACTCTATAGTATTGTGGGTACTCTATAATATTGTAGGCACTCCGACTTATTATGGGTACTTTACACTTTAGGTGCTCCCTGCTTTTATAAGTACTCTATAATGTGTGGGTACTCTATAATACTATGGGTACTTTATGGCATTCACTTTAGGTACTCCCTACTTTTGTAGGTGCTCTATACTTTGGGTACTTCCTACTTTTGTAGGTACTCCGAGTTATTATAGGTACTCTATACATTGTCGGCGTATTCTATTAGTGCAAAATTATAATGTTTATACCCTTATAATTCGGTAGGTATAATTTTACTCTTCTCCTTTATAGGTAAGTTAGTAACTCTTAAATTCTGTATTTCGAAAGCTATATAGAATTGCCGCGATTCTTCTAGCTAATAGGTAATAGGTTCAAAACGAACCTATTGCTAAGCCGCTAGGTAATAGTATTACTTTACTTAAAGACTAACCTCCCCCCTGCGTAATAGAACACCCGTTATACTAGAACAAATTCGAGGTACTTTAACTTTAACTAAATTCTTATAATTTAATATAAATTGCGCTCTTTAGCCACTTTTTAATATACAACTGTACCTACCTTAAAAATTACACTTAGCTACTATTTAGCTAGTTTCCGCAGAGTGTAAGAAGTGTAACTTAGATACTATTATATATTTCTATACTATAACGCCACTATAGTTGTGTTGTCTTTCTAAAAAGTTATAAAATAGACCAATCCAAGTTATAATATTATATTACAATGCTGGAATACCCGTATTCTAAGTGTACATTGCGTTAAAAGCAATTTCAAAGTATTTTACCATATAACGGCCAATCAAAGTTCCGCTTTCGGCGATCTATACGGTCACGGGACTAATATATAAGTATTTTACGTAAATTAGTTACAGCTACCGGACCAGACTCTAATTCTCCGCCTGGCCTTGGCACACTTAACGTTCTTGGTTAGAACGAGTCACATTACAATTTCTCTAGGTAGTAGAATAAGTATCTTCCTACTACAGCTAAATTATAATATATATATAGCGAATACTTTCGGATTTCACGGAGCCTGCTTAGAATAATATAATGTTTAATTACACTTCCTGAACCTCTGCGCCGAAATATAATAATAGCTAATCCTGTACTATATAGTAATAGACTATACCGTAATAGGAGCCCTAGCCTTTCTACCTTATTAAAACAATTTATCTTCTCGGTAAAAACCAAAGCGGTAATTCTCTATACTTCTGCGGCGACCTTGTTTTACGTAACCTTTACTTTACTTCTTTATATTTTGTTTAGCCTTTATTTCCGCTAGCGCAGTACTTTACACTTCGGACCGCGTTTTTTTAGGGTTGCCGTAGCTCCTTCGCTTAGTTAATCGGCGAACTTTGGCCTCGCTATTCTGTTTAAACAGGAGTTGATTTTTACCCGTAAAAAGGGCACGTTCAGCAAAAGGATATTTGGGTAACAACAGTTTGTTAATATAGGACGTACTTTGGATATTCTTAGACGCATATAGCAGCTAACCGCACTATAGCGACGGCAGCCCAGCGGTTAAGAATCTTTGGAAAACGATCTAGACCGTGTTTAAAATAAGCCTATATAATATTTACTTATAGCTAAACAATTACGATAGCATCCGCCTTCTAAAACTTACTTGGGTCTACTAAGGGAATAGCCTATTCTATGGCCGCCTAATAACCACGAGACTATATAACGGACCAGACTACTTTGCACTATTCTATATATAGGGAAAACAATTCTCTAATAATTCTATACTTCTTTTGGACAACCAACTACTGTAGATAAGAGTGTTTTTTTAGTAAGCTTTAAAAGAGCTAACGGCCCGTGTTAACACTATAAGACTCTGGATAGATTAGATTTGTATTAACTAGGATAATAAGACTAAAAAAGAGCAATAAGTCTAGTTAATGTCAAGAATATATAAACATGCTCGGCAAGTTATAGGCTGGCTAGGAAATTACGATAATAATAGCTACCTTGCGTTTAAGCTGCTCTATATACTAGGGCTAAGTTCTATTATACACGGCCTATAGGCTTATCTAGAATAGTAACGCGCTACCTATACCCTTATAGAAACCGGTTATCTACACAGTATAGATGACCTATTTAATCTAAATAGGAGGCCGATCCAAGCAACTGCTTTGCTAGTCTAGAGGCCCTGGTTTTACAAACTCTGGATTGTGCAGGAGGTTACTCTAGCCTTTACTCTTAAACTTTGTTGTGGTAACTCTTTAATTCTAGGACACGTATTCTTTAATGCTATTTGAATACTGTGTTCCGTTGTTACCAACCTACTAATGCCTTGGCTACTAAAGCCTTATTAAAATGCCTACAAACTTGGGCAGCTAAGAGCACAAGTATTTGCCGGGAAGAACTATTCTTTCCCTTACTTAGTATAGACACTTAGCGGATAGAATTGTAAAAAAAGCCACGATCAATTAAATGCCCTCTTTGAATTGGTTTTCTAAGATACACTAGCGTGGTTCACGCCTAGCTACAGTATATTGGGCCCTAAACTCTACGCAACGTTTGCGATAGATTATATTTATACTACTAGGGGCTTAGATATTTTACATTTCGCTGGCTATAGGGATAGTAATGCTTATAATCTCTTTCAATATAAAGGCTAGGTTATACTATAAGTGAACCCCCCCGCAGATAATATTCTGTTGTAGGTACTAAATTAGCAAGTATAGTTGAGGCCATTGACGCTTTTAACAAATCTTAAAAACGTATCTATTAGATTCTCGGCCACGGAATCGGATTTAGAGTTTAAGCTTAACTCCTAGATTCTCCTTGTGCGGCCCGGGAAATAGACAAGATTAGGGCATACGGGTGCCTATACTACAAATCGCTTAGTAGACGTCTTAAGGTAACGGAATATAAAATGTTCAAATACTAGTTTAGTCTGGTAAAGATGTTTCTAAAGAATGTAGATGTTGAATTAATATTTGCCTTAACCCTAGTAATGAACGGAAAAGTGGCGGTAATGGAATGTAAAGAACTAGGCGTTAACTCTACTAATATTATAAGCTTGTTTGGACACTGGGCCGCCAGAAATCTTAATAAGATAAGGTCCCCTTATAGGGAAGGTTGAAAAGACGGAGGCGATAATTCAAACCACTACAGATATATTATAGAGAAGATATACCGTAACTAAACGTTCTTTATTATAGAAGCTGGGCGATTAGGCCTAGGTTTTGTTCACGTGTTGCCTAGGGCTTCGATCTACTTAATCTACGGCTTAAAGCTCCGTTTATAATTTATCACAGTCTAGGGATATATATTCTTTGTGGAGAATGTTACGTTCACGGCTTAATAAATAGAAGGATACAATGCTCTAACTAAGACCCCTTTTTATACCTAAAGTAAAGCTAAATATACAGCAGCTGCATCCCTAATATTGTATTAATACTAAATCGGGCGGTTTATAAGCGAAACAGGCCAATATTTGTATACGCGTATTAGTGAAATTAAATTTAAAAAGTAGGTGACTTGTTTATCCACGTAAGGAAATTGTGATATTTGCTAGGCTAGAATACTTGTTTCTTTATACAGGGAATTCTACCTTACTAAGAGCGTTACTCTGCTAAGGCTATGCGGAGTATTAAAGAATCTGGTCTAGTAGCTATAACTAATTTATATAAAATACTTGTATGTTAGTCCCGCAATTGTATTAGTCGCTGAAAGTAACCTGCGTAGTGGAAATGTTTAAAATTGCTTCCGACACAACACATATATTAGATAAAGGCTTTCTAGTATAATAACGTGACTTAGATTGGTCGGTTTCATAGCTCTTTTAAAAGAAAATCCGATAATAG
>KV745519.1:0-13997 GCA_001692735.1 Lepidopterella palustris CBS 459.81
AAAAAAAAAATTTAGGAATATGCACAGTGCCAGCCTCATTGTCGGTATCTAGCCCATGCAGTATGACCATCCCGCCCATACACCGCCCGTAAAACAAATGCTGTTGATAGCAACATGCCCAAGAAATATCCAACAAACACCAGCACAAAGAAACTCAAACGTCAACGAGCCTGGCAAGATCACGAGGCAGAGGACCTTTTGGCGAAATCGTACCACCCATTCTCTCCTTCATTGAAGGCTTTTTCTCTTCGGAAGACGTGGGATTACTCTCAACCTTGACCGACTTCTTCAGATTCGGCAAGGTAGAAGGAGCAGGCGGATTGTGCGGAGGAGAGGTATTGTTGCGAGCTGCTTGTAGGGAAATTGGAGCCATTGGAATTGAAATTGCGGAAGGTTCAACCTTCTTGCCTCTTGACTGCGACTTGGGTTTTGAGTTGACAGAGGCCTCCTCACTTGACTTCAACCTCAATTTAATAGTTTGTTTTGTCTGTGTCTTCGAGACAGTGAATGCATTCGTGATTTTGTTGGTCGCGTTCTTCGCCGTCGTGGCCTTCTTCGGTTGAGCTGGTCGTTTCTTGACTGCTGGTTTTGTGTCTTTGCCCTTTCCAACCACGACTGCTACATTATCTGTCATGATAGATTTTTGTTTCTTCGTTGGGGTTGACAGGTCCTGACTGGGTGGCGGTGCCTCAAGCGATTCTCGAGGAGCCATGCGAGGGCTTGCGACGGGAGTAACCAACTGACCTTGAACTTGCACAAACGCCTTGCTCTTCTTTGGAGAGATAATCACAACTTCAGGCCTGCTCTGTTCTCTGACCCTTTGTAATTCTTCGTCCGTGACCTCTCTGAACTCGGACGTGTCATCCCATTTGCGCATCCCAGCATGTCGTGCGACTTCGTCACAAGGCCCTCTCACCACCAAGTCCCAACAGTTCTCAAGGTCCTTACTGATGGGTTCTGGGTCATTGTTGATCCAAACGGTGACGCCGTCTCTGCGATCCCTAACAATTCCGCACATTTCTCGAGTGATGCGCCTGACGCCAGGAACCTTCAATGTTGTACCAGCAACAATTACAGCGTCCGGTCTGGTTCTTAGATCCATGCGCGTTACAGATCCAATGGCCTCGTCGTCCGGATTATGCTCATTGTACAAGACCATGCGAGGTCGAAGCTTGCCAATACCATGGCTGCGCAGGCCGGCTTCAACCCGAACACCATCATTTTCCTCACAATCCATACACGAAGGCGGAACAGGGCCATCAAAGAGGTCGGCTTCAAAATCGGAAAGCTTGTGGCATTTCGAGCAGACCATTTTGTCGAGACCTCCGTGTAGCTGGATTGATTTTGGCCAGGGAGCCTTTTTAGGTAGCGGCACAACAGTTTTTAGCGGCTCCAGTGATGTGTCAATTCCGTCGACATTCTGAGTATATAGACGCAATAGGCGTCCTTCGTGCGCCAGCGTCGCAATTAGATGGTGGAAAGCGGTTGGCTCTGCTGACTTTGTCTTTTGCGAAAGCGACCGAACCATGTTGTGGAAGGAAGACGTGGACGAGTCATTTTGGTAGACTGAAGCATCAAAGAGATCTTTTCCAGAGGATCGAAGGCTATGTTCGTTGCGGAGCGATTTAAATAATCCAGTTGAAGATCGAAAATCGGGGACTGGTGGAAACGTTAGTGAGGCGAAAGTGATATTGGGCATGAGTGAAACATACTGCCAGCGGAAACTGAAATCCCTGCGCCCGCAATCACGACAATCTTCCGTTTCTTGTGTAATACCTTGAGCAAGCGATCGAGTTGAGGTTTCTCACTCGGATCAACTTCGCCAGACCTCAGATCAAGGCGCTGGGTTTTTCGAGGCTTTGGCTCTGATAGTTTCCTCCTCTTAGCAGGTGGAGGCCCGTCGATATCGCCGGAAGATAGGGTGGAGGTCATGGTATCAGGAGCTGGCGAGGCCTTCGCGGAAGATCGCTGCGAAGCGGAAGGCGAGGGATATGATTGCGATACATTGGGGAAAGAGAACTCTGAAGGCGCCAGCGGGGAGGAGGGAACCGAGCTGAGGGAAGACCCGCTGTCATACGCTGTGTCGAAAGTCATTGTGGAAGGAGAGCCCGGTCGGCTGGTGGTCGGGATGGGGTAAATTAGGTGAGGAAAGTACGACTAAATCATTGATATAAATGGTAACAGAGTAAATGTTAACAGATCGGTCGTGTTAGATGGATTGCACAAGCGCGGTGAAAGACTTGGGTGAAAGGAAGAGGTTGGGGGTTGCGAGATGAGGTAGAGGAGAGGGTTAGCTGATATCGCTTGGCGGCGCCAGGAACGCTAAAAACAAGGCTCTGTTTACTTCATTGTTGTGCCCAGCCGTATTGACCAATTGCCAAACGATAGCAATTAATTTGCATCATGTGTTGGCCACGGACGATGTTGAATTCTGATAATTAATATTGTTGGCCACTCACCCTTTATTTCTCAAAGAAGGCGGTCGCTTGGATGCAATTGCGGTGATTTCCCGGTGACGCGGAGACACACACAAGCGCAAAGACTGTTATATCGCAAAAAATCATGCATGACCACAAAAGTATATTTCTCTTTAGGCCTTAACTAGTATTATGATACCCCACTGAAGCATTGCTGCATTTTCAAGGCACATCGCGAACAGTTCACGAACAAAACACCGAGACGGACACTAACGATGCTAAGGGCGGGGCGGAGTCTTGGCATTTTCGCTTCCTCTCGTTCGGAACCAGGCGTTAGCCTCTCACCTCTCACCCAGTCACCCGCTTTGCGTCTCAATAGGAATTCAATGGCAACAACCAGTTCCGTATTCAATATCCAGGATATCAATTTTCGCCTCCCTCTTGCAGATACTACTGCTGCTACTACTACTACTACTACTACTACTACTACTACTACTACTACTAGTGAATTCGCACTTTTTGGTTTTCACAGTCGCATCAAATTTTTGTCTTGAACATCCTATCTATTCAAGCTTCGAGCATTTCAAACTTTAGAATTCGGACAGTCTCCGCTCATCTGTCCTGTCTCATCTCTGTCATCTCAGGAAATTTCCCAATGGAACTGAGTAGCAGCTGAGCAGCCACTGCCTTTATTCACCCGTTGAAGTTTCCTGTTTCCGCCGAGCCAAGGCCGACTTTTCTTAATATCCCAGCAATTCCGGTTTGCCAGAAACGATGGATGACGATACTTACATGGAAGATCTCTTCGGAGATTCAGAGCCAGTTCATCTCCCTACAATGGCAGTCCCCATCAAAGGTCTTGCTCAAAGACTAGACGAGCTGCAAGAGAGCGGGTGCTGCCAGTAAGTTCACTCGCCCTATTTTTCTTTCTTTCAGGCAGTCAACTCACAGCTCCAGCCGTCTACGGAGAGCTGCGGCGAGGTCAAAATGCTAGTGTAGAACATCGGCTCTCACATCTCTCACCGAGTCGTTGTGGCAATAATGTGAATCGGCTTTTCTTGCATCTCACCATACTGATTCATATTAGGAAGATTGCGTGGTCAAAATCAGGTTGTGTTGCATCTATAACACCCGATGGCCGTGGTGTCAACTTTAGAGCATTTTTTCGCAACGCCTCTGATGGAAAATGGGTGCTTGGAAACGAAATGCCATTGAAAAATTTACCCGCCCACGATGAGTTTCCGTATGTGCACATATCTTGGGCCCATATTGGAACTGATCTCGCAGTACTGGATTCTGCTGGTCGAATATACATCTTCACGAACGCATTTGTATTGGGCCGGATGAACTTGACGAAAACTCATGTCGTTGATCAGGAAGATGAGATGGCGGCTGTGGTTGGCATGCACTGGCTCTCAATCATCCCACATCAACAAAAAGTATATTTCACTGTAATTGCTTGCTAAGATTGCTTGACTGTTACTAATCTTTGCCCAGAATCATATCGTCTGGTCAGCAAGCCGCGGTGGAGACGATTGGAGTTTCGAGATTACAAGCCATACTTTCAATGACGCCCATCATCCAATGGAGAGCAAGTTAGCTCTGATTTGTGTTGGCAAAAATGGCTTGCTGAGGCTTAGGTTTCAGCAGCCAGATAATAGTTGGCAAGAAGCAATGACTGAATTAGAGCATATGAGTTCCGCTAGAGAGCCCTTTACGCACGCCGCTTTTGCTTCTAACAACGGTAAGATTACTGACTCCACGTACGTGCAGTACAGCTGACTATGTAGACAACTCGTTGTTACTGGTTGCTCACGATGTTGTTGGACACCTTCACTTATACCGCATTAGAATCCATTGGACGATGCCACCACCTCTGAAGCAGGGACAGCAACCAAAACCTATCATACCACCCAGTCTGGAAGTAATTAGTTTAATGGTTGAAGACCACTGCTATCCGGAAAGCTCAGCTTCAATTGATGGGGATCTTACGCTGGGGCCTGAGCAGAGAATACAGTTTCCAGCGCAGCTTACGCACCTCAGCTTTCTTCCAACCACCCCAGATCGAACCACAAGCACATTTCCCACAATACTTGCGATATTTTCTCACTGCCCAAGCCTTGTTTCCTCTCTCGCTCAGACGCAACCGCATCAAAACTCGTTCAGCATCATTGCCAGGTGGGAGCTTCACCAATCGCATCAGCGAAATCTTCATTCAAGTATCGATCATATATCCTCGAAAAAGAAGAATGTTAGCAGTGCCAATGCTCGGGTAAGGAGGACATTACTATTCGAGAATAGCGGATAGAACTAACCGCATCGTAGCAACAATTCCGATTGAAGCGACAACCTGATCTGATAATGAACTCCCTTGTGTTATCTTTTGCCCCAGTATGGTACAATATGATTCTCTCATTCTGCCAGAGTGACGGCTCTATCGAATTCCGCAAACGGACCAGCATGGAAGTTATCACAGCAGACTATAGTCATGATAAGGTGTCCTCCTTTCCTCAAGCAGGATTTTTTTTTTCTACTCTCGAACCATGTGAGTACACTGGATCATTGTGACCGGCCGTTGACTAATCACTGTCTGGGAAGCCCTTCACATTGCATTATCGGCGAACCACTGCATGGCTGTGGCTATGCAAAGTGATGGTTCCGTGAAGCTGAAGTTCATGGAATACACTCATGGATCGTTGAATTTGCCGAATTCCGCAGAGGAAGATCGTACGTTGCTCCCGTTTGGTTTCCCATGTTATAGAATTGCTCACGAAAGCAGTGAAGCATGGAGCTGCAATAGCTGCGTTGGCGCTACAGCACACATCAGCTTGCAATCAGTACTTTACTTCCGATGATATATTTGCGGTTATGACCCAAGAAGTGTCTGAGAGTAAGCACCCTTTGATATGCTGACATTTATTTCTCTTTCTCAAATATGCAGACTTGAAACGTGCCTTCATATCCCACAACTTTCGTGCGCTTAATCTCGATCTTGACTGCGTTCCCGAGGAGGCAAATGGCAATGCTTTAATCCTTCTACAACGCAGCCCGCCGTTGGTCAAAGTTCTCAGCGCACAAAATCTACTCGGAAGCCCGAAAGGGACTAAACGGGATCTGTCTGGTAAAATGGCTTGGGTTGTTTTGAATATACGATACGTGACTCAGATTATGAGCAATATGATGAGGATGCATGGCCAGATTGATAAGACCCCTCTCAGACCTGGTAGGGAATATCTTGGTTTATACCATACCCAATTGGTTAACAAGTGTCACAGAAATCGCACCCTCAATTGTCGGCTTATGCAGATGGATGCTTCACTTGATGGTCTGGATAATTGACGAACTAATGACCCTCGGCAGATCACTTAGAACCGTTTCCTCCTTTGACAGGACCACACTGCAAGCAAAATGTAGAACCCCCTCCCCCCCCTTCCCCACCTTTCATCTACTGCCTCCTGCCTCAACCAGTTCAGAATTATATACTTACAAACTCGCCTGTAGTGAATGAAACTTCCTCGCCGGCACTACTAGTCCTCCTATCATCTTTCCCGCGCATAATGTTAAAAATATGGCAACAACCCCTCGCATGGATTCAACAGACAGCCATGCGCTTCACTTCGAATTCACCGTCACCAGAGATCCGCCGCACCTATCTTCCCCTACAATCACTCTTCGAGGAGAGTCCCGTCCACTGGCGTTTCTTTGAGGCTTTAGTTTCGGATACGAATTCCCAGGTGAAATTGGGATATACAACAGCAGGTGTGAGCGATCAAGAGAGGGCGAAGGCCGAGCGGGAATTGATGATGGGAATCGTGCCAGAGGCGTTAGTCTCCGCTGCGTGGCGCTTGGTTAGGCTTTCACTCTTTGACGAGGCAAAGATGTGGGAGAAGATTGATCCACCCAATCCACCCAAAGTCTTGGTTGATCCGACCAAAATCATGTTTTTTGATACGAGGTGGCTAGGGCTGGACGACTCACAAAATTCAACAGCATATTTGAGGAAGAATGTCGTAGATGTTTGTCAGAAGATTATATTGAAGGTGGAGGGCAGGGAGAAAGGGAAGGATAGGATTAAGTTGAGAAGGTGCACGAGGTGTTGTGAGTTTATGGAGGATATTACTATGGCGAATGGGGCAGCGCATAATTGGCTCTTGGGAGTTGCAAAGCATTGTGTTTGCTCCAGCGCATGGGTGTTAGCGGAGGATAATGCCTGAGAAGTTGGAATAATTCTAGTCTTGTTTCATGTCTCGTCTTTTAAATAGATTTAGCTATTAGCACAGTTCTTCATTCGACACTGGAGATAGTTCCGGAACACATCCTGAACTAATGCAGCGAGGGAAAGCTCTAGCGAATATTACAGAACGCATTTTGATACGTGAGTTTTGTGCCGGGGTAATTTGTCGCAAAGGTAGCCATATCGAGAAGATGTTACGGCAACATCACACATTTCAACAAATAACAATTGTCCGCCTTCCTAGTCAACTGCATCTTGTCCTTAGCCGTTCCAATGATACCTTTGCAGTGAATACGATGTCCTTCCCTACCTGCGCTTCGCCTGCTCCACTGCCGAGGTACAACTGCCTAATCGAGTCATCTCCGATCCAGCCCGAAACATTCGCGACCTCATACCCGCTCAGGTACTCGAGGGCAAAGGCTCGCGCCCGCCGGCAACCTGACTCTGACAAGCTCGAAACCCCCATTCGTCCTTCTATATGCTCCCAGTTAGATTCACCGTGGCAACCTCCGTCCGCTGCAGGTATGTCATCATGCGGAGGAAACTACTCTCACCGCTCTCCCTTACCCTAAGACCTTCACTCCGCTGCCGCCATATTTTCCAGCGCAGGCTTCAGAGCACCATTGTTACCGGTTAGTATATCTCCTTCTGGTCGGACGGGATCTCGTGATTTTAGAATACGGCTTGGAATATTCTAGATATCTACACATATATATGGAGGCAGGCAACTGAAATTTTCGCCGCCAGATTCTCAACCTTCATTCCCGAGTCAAACTCCGCAACCAAGCCCGCTCCCAGAACATTCACCAAAACCCACCGGTACCCTGCTGTGGACTATCCTCAAATATCTTACCATTTCCATCGTCTGCACCTCTGTCAGCTTCGCTATGTCCGCCGGTCCGGCCATAGAAACTGCCGAAGCGCTGCTGAACATGCCTTCGGACGAAGAAACGCTCTCCCTCTTCACGCCGGATAGCGACTGCCACGCCGAAATCGACAACTTCATACTCACCCACCCGCTCACACAATCGCTTTCCGCAAACCCGGCTTTCACCGCGTCTCGGCCACATCTGAAGATCCCGCCGCACCTCCGCCCACATAATTTAACCGGTGGAACATTGTTGGGCGAGGACAAGATCGCCGTGCCTCCGTTGACGTTCCATACGCGCGATGGTTCTGAGCTCGTCAGCTTGCAGCACCTGGGTCCTGCGCTCTGCGGCCACCCGGGCATCGTGCATGGTGGGCTGCTTGCGACGCTGTTAGACGAAGGTCTTGCACGATGCTGCTTCCCTGCTCTCCCAAATAAAGTGGGTGTTACGGCCAGCTTGAAAATCGACTATCGGAAGCCGTGCATGGCGAATCAATATGTCGTTCTGCGGGCCGAGACAACCAAGGTGGAGGGACGGAAAGCCTGGGTCAAGGGACGATTGGAAACGCTGGTGGATGAGGATAGCGGCGAGGAGCCGATGGTACTGGTGGAGGCTGAGGCACTTTTTATTGAGCCGAAACAGGCTGCTGTGAGTTAACATTTTGTTTCCTTTGCGTATGAATGGATGGCTTGGCGAATCTGCTGGATGTTTACTAATCTGTATTCTGCACAGACCATGCAGAGAGTTTACTCTTCCCAGTAGAAGGCACGATTCGGTCACCATTCATTCAAAAGGAACACTACTTTCCATGCCAATAGGCAATTTTAGAAGGCAGGTAAGGCGTTAACAGGGACCTACCTAGATTTCTTCTTCGGATATCATCAACGCGGCACCGGACATTTTGTCATGATAAATTACAGCAATAAACTAGAGAGTTTCGATCGCAGTATTCTTCTACGGCGCTGGAGTGGCATTTGTTACCTCTTTTTCCATTTCGAGCGAGACGTGAGATGGGGAGAGCTAGAATCTATTCCCGATTTTTATGTTATCCTAGCGGCATTGGATTTTTCGTGCCAGAGCAAAGATCTTGTATTAGAAGGGCGGATTCATCGTGTATAGTTAGTATTAACATGTAGCAAATGGAAAACGTGAATGATGGCTGTTGGGTATGTTAAATGTGCACTTGGGGGTTAGCTGGAGCTTAGGTTTTGGCAGTTGAGATAAGAGCTCTAAAGCAGACGGAGAGATTTAGGACTATTTCCACTTTTGCTGGCGTCCTAGAAACCTTTCGAACGATTAAAACGGGGACTTCACGCGGGGGTACGAAATTATCTCTAATTCCACAGGCAGGACAAACCTCAAGCTCATAAATAAAGTCAAAACCAGGCCAGAAGCTGAAAAGAGGTTTTCCAGCGCCCTAAACCAGTTTCTCCGTGATCCACGGGAAACATAAAATACCTACTTATTACGTACGTTAACTTTCTGGGTAGCAAGAATTGGTACTTAAAAGCCTATCATTATGGAGCTGCGCGAATTTATACTGGGTAGGGCTCTTACGTTAAATACAACACTTTTAAGTGTTTTGTTGGTGGGTTGAGAAAGTTGAGTGAGGATTTTTAGATGGGTGTTGGGTGGCCTATTGACTGGTCTTGTCGGAAGTGAGATCTTGTTTCGAGACATGGCTGTTTAATTCTCACCCAGATCGCGTCCTTGGAACGCCAAGATCAGAAAGGAGTATCATATGGGGCAGGAGTTCATAAGAAGGTATTCGGCATCTAAATTCATGCCTTTAGTGATTTACGAGAAACTAGTCGAATTCTTCCTAATCCTGTAGTTTTTGGACGAATGGAGAAGGGGGGCGGAAACTTCCCTGAATCTAGCACCTGCGAATAGGCGCCTGAATTTTGACATTAACTTGGAACTTATGGAATATATAAACTATATGATATAGCACTGGACCCTAGTTGCATTCGTCGTTATATACACATCTATCCCTTATCCCGCTGAAATTCGCTCAACGGTTATCAATAAGAGCTGTTCAATTAAATTATTAGCTTCATCCCTTTCTCGCCAATAAAAGTCCGTCGCGAGGATTAAGCGAGGAACATTAAAACTCCATAGACGTCAGCGGGATAAGTGATAAGTGAAGCATGGAGAGTCATTTCCAATTACTCATCTTATTTAGATGACATTTCTATTGAAGGGTTGTGCACAGTCCATTAAGTCCCCTGGACAAAGTTTAGTACTCCTTCAGAAAGGTGATCGCTAGCGGTATTGGCCTCAAAGTTGTGCTGCAGATTTTCAGCAGTGGAGGTTTCTGTTTTTCGGAACCCGAACATGGATCCAGGTCCAGAAGATTGCATCCAACAGTGTGCTTGTCAAATAGTACTGTGGTACTTTCGGGTTTTGTAACCGTAGTCACTCGCCTGAGTCGATGGTCGTGGAACGTTGTCGGTCCCTTTCGGGCTTCGCGGTAGAATTTGCTTTTGCGGATGATGAGGTGGAAAGAGAGATGATACTCGTCATCTCATAGATATACGCCATCCTCTTCTCCCTCATCTCTAGCAGTATGATATTGTTCTCCATCCACCCGTGCATTCCCAGCACTCTGCGCGTTCGTCGTTGAAGGCCGCTCATTCAGCGCATCCCTCTCCACCCTCTCAACGCCCGCACCAGTATCCCCATTCCTCACCACCCCCTCCATCTCCACACCATCCTCCTCACCGGGCTCCAACGGCACCATCCCCCCCTCCTGCGCTCCCCCCTCCTCCACCCACCTCATCCCCCTCCTCTCGACCTCCCTCTTCAACAACGCAATCCTCTCCTCCATCCTGCGGACCACTTCCTCGTTCTCCACAATCGCGTCCGCACAGTCTTTATCCCCGGCGTCGGCGTACGGTTGCAGTTCTTGGTTCGAGGCTTGGAGGTGGGTGATGGAGTTGCGCAGTTCGGCGGCTTTGGCGTGCAGCGAGGAGAGGGGGAGGGATTCGAGGGCGGCGGCGAAGCGGTTGGGTGGGATAGGGGTACTGGCGGCGGACATGGGGACGTTTGAGCGGTTTTTGGGATGGGTGATGAAAGTTGCTGGCGATAGGGCGAGTGAGGTGGCGTTTGGAGGGGTTTGGTGTTAATCTCGAGGGTGGGTTGGAAGCGGTAGGGCGCTTTTGAGAGGTTTGGAGGATATACGACGGGTTTCTCGGGTGCTATAAGGGAATTTTTGGGGATAAAGCGAGGGAAATGGCGTTTTGTGAGAGTGTGGGAGTGTGGTGTTGAAGGATGTTAAGTCAAGTGGAAAGTGGTAGGGTGCGGAAAAGGAAAGCTTCTACAATGCTGTAGGGCTGAAACATTTATCTCGGCTCGCGCAACTCCAAACCGCGATCACGACTTCCAAGGTTTCTTTCTATGCATATACCGTTCGTGTCAATGCCTTAAAAATGAACAATGTATGGCCGGTAGCATTACGGCTGCCATGCGCTGCATTCTACCCTCCCGCCTCCTCGCAGCCATGGGCCCTCGCCGCCAGAATAGCTACCGGGCGGAGCTTCCCTTCCATCCCCGTCCTCCGATATAACCCCCAAGCTCTCCTATCTCACAATACTTCTCCCATAATATCACCCTCACGCCTCCGAAATAGCCTCAATAGCTTCTCCCGCAGCTTCAGCACGTCAAGCCACGTGTATAAGGAAGGGTCGTCCGGAAAACCCGCCCTCACCCCTCCAACCACAAAATCTACGCAAATACGAATACCACCTCTCCCTATCAATATACCAGCTCCAGAATTCCAAAAACTTTTTGGCACCACTATATCCCCCAACAATGGCAATAAAGTCCTCCGTGTCCTGCACCACCGGCGCGTCACCGGCTCTCTTGCCGAAGAGGGCGTCCGCGGCATTGGACAGATCTTAGGGCTCCCGCAAGTCACAAATGAGATGGCAATGACCGGGCTCACATATCTGAGGGAGAAAATTCCGATTGACGAAGAGACGGCGGCGGCGGAGTGGGCGGAGGCGGAGGCGACGAGGGTCGAGCAGGAGTATTGGGCATCGCAGGGATTGAAGCTGGGGATTTATAAGGAGATGGACAGGGAAGAGTCGCAGCAAGGGACAGCGTACGGGCGAGAACGATATGGAGAAAGCAGGATTGAGGCGATAAGGAAGAAGAATGAGGCTAAGTGGGAAGTAGAGAAGAAAGAGCGGGAAGCTAAATTAGAAGCTGAAAAGTTGAAGAATCCTCCCCGGGAGTTGAGGATGGTGAATGGAGAGCCGGTACCACCACCGAAACTCTTCGGATACGAAATTAGTAAGTCTTTATGTCAACTCTGAGCAGATTTCTTATCTTGTTGGAGAGATGCTAATCGGCAGTACGCCTCTAGCCACAAGCCGCGCTCATGAATCTCCATGGTTGAAGAAATATCGGGAGAAGGCGCAAGTACAAGCTACGAGCCTCGATGAACTACGGTCACGGCTCACCACCGTAAGCCTCCTAACCCCCTCCTACACATCCGCCCGTGCCCTCTAACCTCACCCCCTCCAGTTCCAACGTATATGGCCGACGGCTCTCTTCACAGTATCAGTCTGCACCCTCTGCGCCTTCTTCGCTGTCTACTATGAACCCCCAGCCAACGCTAACCGCCTGTTCCCTGATATCAAACCCTCTGTCGCCACCGCTCTCACCATCCTTTCAATTAACGCAGCGTTCCTGCTCCTGTGGCGATTTCCCCCCGCATGGCCTTTCATGAATAAATACATGACATCCCTACCCTCGTACCCACGTGCTTTCGCAGCGTTGGGAAATGTTTTCAGTCATCAATCGTTCAAGCATTTCGGCACGAATATGTTGTGGTTGATGACGATTGGTGTATGGGGTAAGGAGCCCCTTTTCCATTCCCGCCCATTCCCTCCCCGTTCCCAGATCTCCCTGTCCGAATCAGAACAACAAATAGATAATTCTGTTCTAACGTCAATTACAACGATTTAGCCCACGACATTGTCGGCCGCGGCGTCTTTTTGGGCACCTACCTCGCAGCCGGCACAGTGGGCTCCTTCGCGTCCCTATCTTACTACGCTTTAACCCGCAACTTCACATCGTCATCCACTGGCGCTTCAGGCGCCATAATGGCCATCCTTGCCCTCTTCTGTCTCACTGACGATCGGTAAATACAAAACCCAATCTCTAGCCCTTTCTCCCCCTCTTCATATCCCTTAAACTAACCACCCCCATTTTTTAATCAACAGAGATAAGATCACAATTCCCTTCACTTCCTACGAAACGGCATTCCATCCCCGCTTGGTGCTTTGTATAGCTATTGCGTTGGAGATCTTTAATTTACGGTTTAAGAGGATGGGTAATCTAGATCATTACTCGCATTTGGGTGGGTATGCGACGGGGATTGTGGCAGCGGGGTTGTGGAGGTATTGGGAGTCAATTAAAGGTGTTTTGGGGTTGGAAGAGGAGGGGGATGTCATGCGGAGGGTTGAGGGTAAAGAAATGGATAAGAGAGATGTGGTGATGGATGAGAGGATGGGGAGGGGAGGGTATAGATGACGGAGAGGGAATGTACATAGGAATAAGGGGAAGGCGAGGTTAATGCACATATGATATGTTAAGATGGGACAGATGTTGTAAAATACGGAATGATTAAATTTAAGGATGGTTATTTACGGATCTGAAATTTTGTTTTCCCACACGGAGCTGTTCTAGACAGCGATGAGCATATCCCACCACCACCACCGCTCAAGCCCTCATCTCACATCCACGACCAAACCTCTCATGCACACCTTCCTCTCAAACAAAACGCCCTCCTCCCCTCCTACCACCACCACCGGCGCTGCTACTCCGAGCACCAATGCCGCCTCGTCTTCCCCATCCTTATCCCACTCGAATGCGACGTCACCATCCCCTCCTCCATCGCCGCTGCCGTAGCTTCGATTACCCAGGAAACCAGGTACGTCGATGTACTCATTAACCACGCAGGCATGATCGGCCCAGTACATAACCAAGCTTTCTACAACGCGCAAACGGTCGAAGAGGTCCGCGACGTCATGCTCTCAGACTAGGATCTTTAGGCACCTACAACGGCCGTTAACGCCTCCGGTGTTGTTGGTGTATCGGCAAATAATGAATATAATAATATATTATGTTAATTGAACTCTCGTGCAAGCTACTATATCAAATATTCTACATGAGGACGAGCTTGTGGTGCACGGACCAATGATGACTAAGCAAAGAAAAAACAGTGTGGAGGACTACCCTCTTTAACACACCCCCTAGGCCGACACAAAAGTGTTCTAAGCCTATAAAAACAGTCCTCCCGCAATGTATAAAGTAGTATAATCCCCCTCTAATTGCCAGTATATATGTATTAAGCGTTGGGGTGGGTGGTTGTGGGATAAATAGGTCGAAATTAATCGCCGAATAAATAGGAAGGAATAGGGGGACGCGGCCGAGCTAAGTCGAATAGCGTAGTGTTTGAGGATTAGC
>KV745520.1:0-13943 GCA_001692735.1 Lepidopterella palustris CBS 459.81
AGGGGGAACAGAGATGCGATGGATAATGACGGGAAGCGAGCGGTTGGACGAAAGCAAAAGTACGGCCAGTGGTGCCCCTGGATTCGATAACGGGTTCTGATCCCGCAATACGCTTCGTAGAGAATTAAGGGCTTCAAATATCTGCCAAAGTCGAGTAATTCTCAATTTCAAAAGGAGTAAATGAGTAAAGGCAGTGATTATGAAGTACCGTCTAGTGCGCAAGTTTCTCTATACTTTTAGCACAAACTTGATGTCCTAGGCATGGTTATATACAGTCAGTCGCCGCATCTCACTCAGCTCGGGTCAAGCTAATTTACATACTATAACACCAAGCACTTTATGTTAAGCAGCCGTCACAAGTGGTCTCGAGTAGACAAATGCCTTACTCGCGATGTCTTTAGATATTCCGCATGCTGTTATACGAGGTGTAGGAAAAGTAAAGATTGTTGACTGCTAGGTTTTGAGACTTTGAAATAAGTATGCGGCAACCGTCCAGCTGCCAGCCGCAGATACGCTTTTCCCGTGAAGCAGCGCTTAGCCAGCATTTGCGGGGATAGGAGGTGGTCAATGGTAAGCCAATGGGAGCCAGAATGGAAGCCACTATTTGCACGTGACCATGCACAAAGCATGATGAGGCTTGACCCTAACCAAGTATGCATTCGTACTTTCGATTCATATCGACTGTAAACCATCGCAGTTCAGACAGTGGTCCCTTTCCACAGAAAATACCCATCTTCACAGAATGTTAAAGTCCGGAAGATAATGAAGCAACCTCCAAACCACCCATAAGCTCTCGAGCACTCTTGAACCAAGCTCTATTCTAGAGTTGGAGTCTGAGAGAACTTGGCACACCTGAGCTGCATGGCAATGGCAATCACTGGTAGCACAGAGACCAATTCACCAAGACCTGCAAACTCTGGTGGAAGGCGGACATTAACAAGTGCTCCGGAAGCCAGAAGAATTGCAAGAGTGTTGTAAACGAACGACCAGGCGAAGTTGAAACCGATGCGGAGCATGGATGCTCTCGATAGGTCTATTAGCGTCAGGATATCAATCAGCGACGAGCGCACAAGGACGACGTCGGCAGCACTCTGCGCGACATCAGTGCCCTCGTTCATATGCACGCCAATGGTAGCCTGCGCAAGTGCGGCTGCATCGTTAGTTCCGTCGCCGCAGAAGATCGTAATCTTCTTCCTATCCTTGGTGAGTTCCTTCATAAAGTGCAGCTTGTCTGCTGGTGTACACTTGGAACGCATGCTGGTGATGTTGAGCTGATTGGCGACGGCAGAAACTGGGCCATAATCGTCACCACTGACAATGGAGACCTCGATTCCGCGCCGTTGGAGCTCTGCAACCGTTTGAATAGCATCGGGCCTCAGCGAGTCCTTTAGCCCGAACATAGCTGCGAAGTTGCCATCAATCGTGACGCAGAACGTAGTGTAGCCTTGCGAAAGGAAGTGTAGGACGTCCGGATGATCATGAAGTCCAAGCCAGCGCGAATTTCCTGATTTAAGAACTTTTCCGTCAACAGTGCCTTCGACGCCTTTAGCGGTATGTGATATGACGTTACAAACTTCAACTTCACGTCTAACTTTGTCCTCTAGATACTTTTTGACCGCAATAGACACCGGGTGCTTCACTTTTCCTACAAGTGCATGGACTGCCGCGGCAGTGCTCGACTCGTCTTCAAAGAATTTCGCCATCGACACGCTCAGTTTGCCCTGAGTTAAGGTGCCAGTCTTGTCGAAGACCACGTGTGATGTCTTACGAGCAATCTCGATTGTTGTGGCTGTCTTGAAAATGCAACCATGCTTAGCGGCTACTCCGCCTGCTATCACGATGACCATGGGAACCGCAAGGCCGATAGCACAAGGGCAGGAGACAATAATGACACTAATTCCATACGTGAGCGCCTCAGTGACAGCTCGTGAGCCGTCGTAATGTCGCACCTTGAGTCCAATGGGAATCCAGATGATGAAAGTGAGAACTGATAGAGCGATTGCGGTTGGGACGAAGTAGCTGGCCACTTTGTCTGCCACGTCCTGAATCTTCGGCTTCGAAAGCTTCGCTTCATCGATCATGCTTGCGATAGCGCTGATGCTGTTGTTTCCAGGTAGTCGGCTGAGGCGAACTGTAAGAACGCCATATCCATTTACCGAACCAGCAATGATTACACTTCCGGGTTGCTTCTCAACGGGAATCGACTCGCCGGTAATCATAGACTCGTCAACTTCCGAGGTTCCAGCGATAACGGTGCCATCAGTTGGGATGCGAGATTCGGGAGCAATGCGGAACAAGTCACCGTATTGAAGAAGCCTCGCATCAATCTCCCTCTCGGACCGATGATCGTTCTCGCTTACTAGTACTGCAGTGGGTGTCTGCAAAGAGCGAACGGATACAGATTCTACGGCTTTTTGACGAGCCAGAGCGCTAACCCACCGCCCAACCATGATCAGCGTGACTAGAAGCGTGCTGGTCTCGAAGAACTCTCCAGTAGCCAATGGCTTTTCCATGACAATGTAACCGAATGCAACCACGGAAAAGATATAAGCCGCACTGGTGCTGATCACAATCAGAAGATCCATCTCTATCATCCTTGCGAATATCAAGCTCTTTAAGGCGGTTGGATAGAATGGTCCTGCTACGACGGATTGAACCAAGGTTGCTAGCGCCAATGACACGCTGCCGTAGACAACGGGACGTCTGTGAATCGGTGCCCAAGCAAGAACCAAAACCGGAATCGTAAGAATGGCTGATAGCAAAGTCATGAATCCGACATGCCGAACATGCCTGCTACCAGCAGCAAGGCTTGGGTCTGGCTTGACTGGCGCTAGGGGTTGAACTGAGCCAAATTTTTCTTCGACAAGCTCTCGGGCTCCAACGATGCTGGAATCGTAAGAAATACGCACAGTATTCTTATCAACTATCTGCATCGAGAATACACCCATAGGAAAGTCTTGCTGGACAAAGTTTTTGACATCAGAAGGGCAGAATTCGATCTCAGAACCATTTGTCTTCAAGTTTTCGTACTTGAATTCGGTCATACGTTGCAGTTGACGAACAACGCTGTCGACGGACTCATAGCGAAGATCCAAGTCGAACTCGGCTCGACAGAGGATTAGACTGGTCTTGAGATTCTGCACAGCCTTAATTGTAGCGAGAGACCGTTGGAGCTTGGTCTCACATCCGACACAAGTCATGCCAGACACGCTGAGGACCACATGACCAGTCTCAGCGACACCATTTTCCAGATTTATTGGAGGAACACCTGGGATGGTGCTGACATCTGAATTTGGAATCTTTTCCGACAATACGTTGCGAACGTGGGGATCTTCATCACAACAGTCCCCTTTGCGTCCATTCCTGTTGGCAAGAGAAGGGGAAAGCATTTCACTGCTGCAGCGGGTATCGCCATTCTGTTTCTTAGTGCGACCGAGGCGAACGTTCCTTCGAGTTTCAAGGGACGCTCCGGGAGAAGTAGCGCAGCAGGTCGGCTCACCGCGGTCTCTGGCGGTTCGGCAGAGGCAGCCCAGGCTCTTGAGGAGATCACGATAGAATTTACGCGCCGCGGTGCCATTAGAACAGCAACTCTCGTCTTTCTCGGATGGTGCCGAGGAGCCAAGTCCGAGCTTTTGATCTGCCAAAAGGTCATTTGGTTTCATGTTTGAGTAGTTAATCAACATGCTCACCCTTTCCATTGCGTTTGGTGCAATTCTTATCGCACTGGCGAGTTACCAATCGTTCCACGCAATTATCTACAAGACAGTTGGTACAACTCAAACGAGCTCTGGAGACATACCATCACAGCAAGGGGTTGACTTCTCTTCGCAGCAGTCATCATTTACTGGCACGGGATCTCCGAAAGAACAGCATTCGTCCTGATACCCTAATCATCGCATCAGCAAAGTTGGTGGCAAATTGGTTTCTTAATCCCACCTTTGGAACTCCTATTTCTCGCGGACTTGAGATCTTCGTAGGAGTATATGTTACGATTGTCGACAGGCGCTACTTTGGCGGATCCGCAACAGCCATTGTTGCATTCATCACCTGGAGCTGCTTCCGCGTGTGGTTCAGCGGAACAGCTACAATATCCCCTACCATAGTCATCGGCGTTTGATGTTTCAACAGGTGCCGAACTTTGCTTCTCAGATCCACCGCAGCAACTGTCGCTGCAGTCAAATTTTGCTTTGACAAACGTATCATGTTTGACTGCTGTGCCTGTACCGGAGCCAGCGTAGCGGCCAGAGGAATAACCTTGAGCTCCGTCTTTAACGGCGACATTCTTGACTTCGGGTTTTCCTTTTGCACAACCGCCGCAGCCGCCGCTGGAGCATTGCTCTTCGGTGCTCACCTCGCTTTCGATAATAGCCAGGTGAACATTGTTCACTGCTTCGAGTGGTCGTTCTTGGGCTATAGTAGCCGCAGGCTGACAGCAACCATCACTGCATCCCTTGTTTCCGCTGGGCATCGAATCTGAAGATGGCATTTTAACACTTATGAGCTTTCGCAAAGTCTTTGTCGATTGTCGAGTTGAATTGTCTGCAAGATGAAACAGAGTTGTGACTAAGAAAGGGACGTTCAGGTTTTCTCTCAGCGGGGAAGTGGGATAAACTTTATCTCAGAAATCTCAGACCCTCGGAGAGGAATTCATTACGGGCCAAAGATCTGCCAAGTCCTGCAAACTCCTAAGCCAATCAGCAGCTGGTGCCGGCCCACCTTAGTGACCCCGGTAACTCCTACTAACTCCTAAGCCAATTAACGGCGTCAGTCACAGCCATATAGGACGCCGTAGGCGTTAGCGCGTTCGCTAGGTAACGTAGCCAATTATGGAGCCCTAAGGTGAATTCCTCTTTAAGGGACTAAGAAATCCTTCTTTAAAGTACTTGTCCTTATAGTATTATTTAATAATACTTATAAAAGTTAAATATTTATTTACTAAAATAATTAGAAATTTATATAATAATATTACTTTAATAAAGTAAATAATAAACTATTATTATAATAATAGGTATAAGGTATATTATTTTTATAATAATAATTATATATTATATATTAAACACTAAATAAATAAGTATTAAATTCGAATATATTAATAGCTACGTATAGCTATTATAAGGACTTAAAAGAATTACTAAAAAGTTTATAAAAATACAACTAAGGCGAATCTATATAAAGTATTAAAGCGGGGTAATAGAAATAATACTAGCTACGCACGCGCGGCGTAGTATATATAATAGTAGTACCGTTATAATTCTTTAATATAATTATAAAGTTCTATTTAAAAGTAAGTATATTTATATTTAAATATAAATTCTAACTTTTAAAAAACCTTTAAATTTTTAGCTTATAGTTTATAATTTTATAAACTAGTTTATTAGCTTATTATTTATAATTTACTAATTTATTATATAATTTAAGTTTTTCTAATATAATAATAGTTTTTTTTAAAGAGTTTAAAATTCTAATATATTTAATAGCTACACTTTTAAGCTTTAGCTATACTATTTTAATACTATATTTAGTATTTAATCTAAAAGGTAAGTAATTCTAGTATATACCTATTTACTAGTATTTATAATATTTACTATATAAAGTAGAATAAGGTAAGTTATATTTTAGTAAGGTTTTAGTAAATATATTTAATTTAGCTATATATTCGACTTTTTAATAAAGTATATAGTTAATATTAAAAAGTATTATAGGCCCTTTTTTATAAAAAGTAATTTTCCTAGCTTTTAGAATAAACCTAAAAAAGAAAGATATAATATAGAGTATTTATAAGTAATAACTTCTTTTATACTTAAAAGTTTAGTAAAAAAAAAATAAAAGTAGTATTTAAATATTTGGCTTTTACTTTTTATAAGTATTTGAAAAAGTATTTTTTTTTATTCTTATATTAAATAATACTATAATAATATATAGATATACACTTTAGTTTTATAAATATAGTTAATACTTTATAGTTTATTTATTAAGTCTTACTACGCTGCGCTTTAAGTAAAGGCCTTATAGTATTCTATTGCTAATATTAAAATGAAGAAATTGGCTTTAGTAAACATTTTCATTAACAAGAATATTAGTTACTTGATTGGGAGCTAGGATATAAATAGAGAATCTAAGGTCCTAATCTTGTGTACCGCTATCCCCCTTGGTCCTTGATACACCTTGCTCGCCTAGAGCAGCTGGTGGTTAGCCATGTTGGATGCTAAGACCGTTTCGTTGGTAGGTGTATAACATTGGCTATACCGTTGGACATGAGTCAAGTATCTCTTAAGATTCCCTTGCTGGCGATAACTTCACCATCAAAGGGCCCTTGTTCCAGAGCGTGAAAACGTCCTGATCGCTCCAATTTTGGTTCCCAGTAAGGGTGAGATCAAAGCTCCAAAGTACTTTAGAGAGAATAAGACGCATTTCGTGGTAAGCCATGCTACGTAAACACCAATAGTTAGTAACGCTGGAAATGTTCTTATCCCTTGCACCGATAATAATGCGCGTAGAACTGTGGCCCGAGCTCAACCAATTAAAATCACTCGTTTATGGCGGTTAGGGATTCTGCCGCAACGCCAACAATTATTTGCAACGTCTAGTAGCGCTAGCGCAGGCCCAGGCTTCGGGGGGGCTTTTTTTTTTTTTTTTTTCAAACCAGCTGGCTGGCCTGGATATATAGTTTGTGGAATCAAATTCCTCGCTGTCGGAAACTTCGTTCCTTTCCATGTTGTCGATATATAGCTGGTGGGAGTTGTGTGCTTACATTTGGGTGGTTATTTTGATGCTTTTGACGTTGCGCACGGGCCACATTTGCGCACCATCGGTGCAAGGGATATTTAGACCTCGGAAATATACTTACTTTTTACCCAAGCAATTACGGGGGCCATAAGAGAAAGGCTGAAAAGCAAGCTTGTTGTCTGCCTCAAATCTCGGGTCGTCAAGCCAGCGTTCTGGAATGAAAGAGTCGGGAAATGCAAAGTTTTTCGCTGAGCGATATGTTGAATAATGGGACATAGAGACGATGGTCTTTTAAACAGTTAGGAACGAATTATCTCTAGCCAAACGATGGTTGTGTAACTTACCCCTCCAGGTACAAATTCGCCGCAGATAGGAGCACCTTCAGGAGGAACTACTCGTGTTGTTCCAATAGGCACCGGCGGATACATCCGTAAGCCTTCTTCAAGACATGCGTTGAGATACTCAAGCCTCACAAGCCGCTCAAGGGTAATATCGTCATAGCTTGAGAAAGTACTGCGTATCTCGTGGACTAGTTTGGCTAGAGACTCTTGGTTCTTCAATAAATGAAACGTCAGACCGCTGAGTAGTGTTGCCGTAGTCTCTGTCCCAGCAATCATAAACCCGGCGGCGTTTGAATGCATCTCGTCAAGACTAAGGCCTTTTGACTCTTCCTGGCGTAGGATTATGCCCCAAATATCAGGCCTCTGATGCTCTGAATTGGCAGAAAGCCGCTTATCCACCCGATCGGTCGAATGCTTGAAGTGAGAGATGCGTTTGTCTGCCAAAGATTTGGGAATCAAAAGGCTCAACAGCATTTCAATTGTCGGGAAGTAGTAGGTAGCTCGCATCATCGTGGTAGCCTTGATGTTCTGAAAGATGGTGGCAACCCAAGGCGAGTAATCCGAGTTTTCCAGAAGCTGGAGTGATTCACCAAAGGTGAGGTCCGCCATAACGTCAAACGTCGTAAAGTTATACATGTTGACCATATCAAACACATGCTCATGCTGGGGATCTCCTTGCACCATCTCCTTGAGCTTCTGGAGCAATAAGTCAACGTATTTCTGGAAGAGGGGTTCCTGCTCCCTAAGTGCTTTGTCTGAAAAGGCGTGGGAGAATATCCGACGCGCTCTCGTATGAGGTTCAGCATTTGCTGCAACGAGCGAATCTACACCATTAGGGGGCTTTGGGAAGAATCTTGGGTTCTTGGGAAATAAGGCCTTGCCTCTTATGCGATGGCCATAGATGTCTTTCCAGCCCTGGGCATTTATGTAACTTAATTCATCTGGCCCAGTGCGTACTACGTCGCCATACTTCTTGTGTAGGGATGCAACCCATCGAATATTGTTTCCTCGAACCATGTGCCATGCAGTAGGAATTCGACTTGCTGCGGCAAACTTTGGGCCTGGGTATTTGCTGAGCGGGTGGAAGTAGACTTTGTAGATTCCTATCCCGATTACACGCAGGAGTAACTAGAATTTCAGATATGCGTCAGGTTTAGGACTTTAAGCGGACTGGTTTGAATCTTACAAGCGATGAAATAGCAGCGCAAAGAGTTAATAAGGTGCCCATGTTTGGAGCTTTCGTTGAATATTGATATTGTAGAAAAGAAGTAGGGTCTGTAGTAGGCATCTTGCAACAGATTGGTATCTAGTGACTTCTGATTGGCAAGTTTACTTTCGAAGATGAATCCTGAGTGTACAGCAGCAGAGTATTTAAAAGAGGTTTGAGCTTTGAGGCCCAATCTACATTCACTGCCGAAGCCGACGCGATTATACTTTCTCTTAGTACTTCACGTGGAAATTGATGCGGAGTAGTGAGCGGATTCCATTTGCAAGGACATGTGCTTTCTTCCGACGGCTACAGTCATGCAACCTATAGTTTTAGGTAGATGAAAGTATGGTAAATTAGAGTCCAATGAGGTTGCTAAGCTGATTGCTGTGCAAGCTTCTGTACAAGGGGTGCGGACGAGTGTATATTCATGACCCCACTAGCTCCGCCAGACGAGGAACACCAAAATAACTCCAAATCAGTCCATCCCCAGGCCCATATCTTAACACCGCAACAAAGTATTTAAGTGCTTAAAATGCTAAATATATCTGTAAAGAATTGCTCGTTACATTCCTCAAGAAAAGAGATTTTATTAGGAGGTTGTGGTTGTTCTATCTCTGAATCCTAAATTTTGGTGGGATGCTTACGTAACCGGAATATACACTGGGCCACACTCTTTATGGTTCGATCTGTTAGGAACAGGGTCGGCTCTTAGGAACAGGGTCGGCTCGTACGAGCACAAGGATCAGAAATGCCGAAGTGCGAGGAATCTAAGTCGGGCTATGAAACGCCGAGGTGTGAGGGACCTAAGTCGGGCTATGAAAAGGCGAAGTACGAGGGATCTAAGTCGGGCTATGGAAGATCTTGACAGTCGAAAGGGTTTCTCTAGAACCGTTCCGCTCTCCACTAACTAGTTGAACGTTGTCGGAATCAAACTCCTCCGGTCAATGTCATTATTTTGGAGAATTTTTGCTTATATACTTGTACACCGGTAGAGTATAGTAGGATAGATATGCGCAAAGCGAACTTTTGCATCCAACCAAACATCACTCTTGTTACAATTTACCAGCAATGGCCACTCCTATCCTGGTCGATCAAGACTCCCTAAAGTCACTCGCTGGGAAGACCATCCTGATCACCGGAGCCTCTTCAGGCATTGGACTTGAAACGGCCGAGTTATTTTACAATCTCGACTGCAACGTTGCTTTTCTTTGTGGCCGAAAGCGACCGTCGACAGCGGTGCCATTAGATTCTCCTCGTACGCTAAGCCGGAATGTTGACATAACCTCCTGGGACGACCTTGTTGGTGCCTTCAAAGCTACAATCACCAAGTTTGGACAGATCGACGCAGTCGTGGCGAATGCTGCAATTAGCGAGCCGCGTGACCAGTACTTCAATCTTCAGGTTGATGAGGCAGGAGATCCGATGCCATTGGAGTTGAAGGTAGTCGACGTCGACGTAAAGGGAACGATGTATACTGTGGCATTAGGATGCCACTACATGAAAGGAGGCAGTATCGTCATAATCTCGAGCTTGGCAGGGTACATTGGCGTGCCTCCGATGCCTAATTATTCGGCAGCGAAACATGGTGAGCATACCTATCTCTTTTCTCTTAGACGACCTTTGCACTATTAGTTAGTAAATTCATGCGCTGATACGGCTATAAGCATCCATTGGCCTTGTACGTTCACTAGCTGGTCCAGCGGCCCAGAAGAACATTGCGGTCTCCCTTGTCGCTCCCCACATGACTTTCACACCTGGGGTCTTTGGGGGCAAGTACGAACGAGGTGCCGAAGCATTTCAGAAGATGCGCGACGCGCTGATTCCAAAGGGGGTCAATCTAAATCGGGCATATACATGTGCGCTTGCTGTTGGATATCTTGTGGATGGAGGACTGAAAATGGGAGGTAAAGGATTGCTAATTGAGGGAGACGAGATAAATGATCTAGAGGATGATTTAAATCGGACACAGCCAGAATGGTTTGTTAAGAAATCCAACCCTAAGAAAGCAGCGAGTTGAGCTTCGAAATAAGCACCAATTATCCAGAACTTAGCATGGTAGTCATTGTCGCGTCCAAAATACTGATTTACTTAAAAACACTAGCAAATCCGCTCACTATCCTTACATTTCCTTAAACGACCACCTATGGATATTAAGTCTTCCGCCACCGTCTTCCTAAACTTATACACATCCATCTTTACCCTAACAGAATCGCCCAAGACGTGCGTATGAAGAGCTGCCGTATTGATGTATTCTCTGACACCAACTCGCTTAAATGGGTTTATTGGGAACTTGAACTTCTCAAACAGGGTTAGATCGATGGCAACGGATAGCTCTATATTCACTCATACAGGAAGGGTGGAATTTAGAAGAGGGGTGAGGCTAGGGTTAGCGATCATGAGATAGATTCGCGGTTTAGCAGGTTCTGGGCTTATTCGACGAAGATGCAATTGAATCATTGATGGGGTCACATAACAGTTGGCAGAAAAATGCAAGGAGCGGGGGAGTAGAGGCTCTGGTGCCTGATTTCTGGGCGTGGCAATGGGTTGGACGCTCGCGATGCGCAGGTTACCTGCAGGAGTGAACGGGTATTCGAGGGCCAAGGCCCGGAGAAGCAAGAAGAAGGAGATTGGCAATGAAGAATGCTCAATCTCTTTTGTCACTTAATTTTACGAGCATGGCCCTCGAGTATTGTCTTAAATTTGGGTCAAACCTTTGCGGCGCAAAGGTGACGATCATGCTGACGAGTGAGTGGAATGGGTGGGCGGGCGGTCAACCACGGTTTCCCCGCTATTAAGTATTAATTCCAGCGGCTTGCAGCATCTTGATCATTGGGCCAGAGTCCTGAAGTGGCATGTTATTAAGCATCAAAATGCGTCTTCATGTGATCGAAAACTTACCGCCCAAACGTTGAAATGCTTGATCCGCATCTCATCCGTCCCAACTTTGTCAAGGACCATTCGAGCGACAAGCTCCCCACGAATGTGAAGATTTTTGACCATTAGATCTTGGGATGAGTGCCCTATCATGAGCAAATCGGACCCATCCTTCTTGCAGGTGTACACCTTGTCAATAACGTGAATGCGGTCTTTGACCCCGGCCCACCGTTCTGTGCAGCAGCCAGCGATTTCTAGCGAAAGGGATATCAATGAAGGTCTACAAAAGCTTGGTCGTCACGGACCTGTCTTCCCAGTATACACTTTTTTCGGTGTAGCAAATACGCCATCGGGGGCGAAGATATCGTTAGCTAGTCTTTCCCCGGCATCGTCAGTGTTGTAGTCCAGAATCTCGAAGAAGGCGTTGATGAATGAGGGAAGGTTTTTGGGAAGCTCTTGTTCCGGCCATTCCGCGTTGGCAGTTGCTTGGCCTTTGATTTCTGGCATGATGGGAGTTTTGATGGTGGAGAGATCCAGGGATGGTATGAAGCATATATAGGCGAAAGCTGAGCTTGTAGTTACTTTAAGCGCTCGGAGTTAAAGCAGTGCTGAAAGTTCCAGTATTCGGATGCTTGAAGCCATGGTTCCGGCTTAGCAATCCGTAGGGGTTAATGTGACGGTTTTACAGCAATAGAATCCTCGGCAACCCGTCCCAAGCTGATCCGACTACGGCCTGCCCGAGCTTCCGTGTCTCGGTTGCTTTTATAGTGCTCTCAGAATTTATAGTCAAACTAAATGATTTCAGCTATAGTTAAAGAGTTTGTTGAATATTAAGGCAAAATTATTTTCATTCCAGCGTTTATCAACCCAGTATTACTCAGGCAACACCGTTCTCTTCTACCACTTTCTCTAATCTCCACAGCATGGCCATCGAATTCAACAGCCCCGTGCCAACAGTCAAGGCCACCGCCCATTTAGCGCATGTTGTACATCCCACAGCCCGGTACCAACACAAGATCGGATTCTAAAAGATCTCTGTCGCTACGACCACGAGAACCATGGCATCGGAATCCTGCAGGACCCGAGTAAGGGAGATGCCACAGAATTCGGCATTGCCATGGAGCACGCGGACTTTACGTAACTCACGCTAATGGACCTTTCCCTAACGTACAGGCAGCGAAAGGCTAATCGAATTGTGTGGGGCTGGTGCATTAATCGTGGGCCGACGACTAGTATATTCATGGCTATAATAGAATTCTCTATATATAAAATAAACACGATTAATACGGCGTACTTTAATTTCTAAGCTAGAATAAAGAAGCCTTTAGGTTACAAGTTACTATTCTAAAAATAGCGTTAACTAATTTAATTTATACGAGTCTAGTTTATAGTATTATTATTCTAGTTTAAAATTCTAGTACTAATATTACTTAAAAATAGTACTAAGATTTTATTTATATAAATAGTTTAAGGAATTTATATAGTAGCTAGCTATTACTAAGAGTATATATTCTTAACTTTAATACTATTATTCTTGCTATCTAGGCCTTAATAAAATAACTAATTATACCTTAAAGCTTAACGTATTATATTAATACTATTAAATACATTTATTATAAACTTAAGGTTTTAAGAAGGGCTTTAAAAAAGAATTATAACTATAGAGATAATAAGGTAGTAAGAAAGACTTTAAGCAAAATAATAAGTAAGAACGTAGAGTGTATAATTAATAATTTTACGGCTTTAAATAGCTAAGGTCTTATAGTACTTTTTAATAGATGTTACAAACGCAAAAGATTCTATACAACCTATAGTTTATTAGCTTAAGGGCTAACCTTAAAACGGATTTGTATAAGCCTGTATTAAGACTAGAGGAAAGCGTCCTCTAGAATAGGTATAGGGCGTTTAGGTTAATTTGGGATAGGTCGGTTGTAAGGTCACGGGGTTGGTCTAACTTATTACTAAGTACAATCTATATTGTAAAGCTAGGCCGTACTATTCAAGTATCTACTTAATAGTGGAATAGGTTAAACTAAGTTCGACTAAAGATAATAGAAGAAGCGCTACTTAATTTAAAGGTAATAAGATAGTGTATATTTAAAGAATAAGTTAAGTATAAAGAACTAGGAAATAATAAAAAATCTATCTTTTTTAAGTATTCTAAGCCCTTCGTTCTTTAATTAGTGTAATTAGTGTCTTGGCGTCGCCAAGCCACTAAGTATACTAATCGCGCTTAGTGTAATTAGTATCTTGGCCTTGCTAAGCCACTAAGTATACTAATCGCATTATATAACCCGTGCAACGACCCCTATTATTTTATAGTTCCTTAGGCCCTTTTAGTAAAGCCTTTACTAGTTGCCTTTTAGACTAATTCTATAAGAGCCGGTTTAGGTATTTTATTGTCTATTTAACTATTATATTCTTATAATTCTAGTTAGCTATAATACTTACCTCCCTCTTAAGACTTTCGGCTTAAAAGTTGTTCCGGTCCGCGCTAGAAGAATATATAATCCTATAGGGCCTTACTATTATATTATAAAGCTCTCTTAACTTTTCTTAATATATTTAACCCTTTACTATCTACTATTTATTATTACTATTAAGGCCGTAACCTTTATAACCGTAAATTTCTAATATCTTCCCCTTGTATAAATTGCGCTAAGAAGAATTGTTTCTACGTACTAGACGTGCCTTCTAGCTATTATTCTAAGTATATTACCTATAGGGCAAAATACAGCCTAGTTATTAAAGAGGCTAAGTTTAAGCAGGTTTAGCGGGTAAAAAATTATCTT